>JAOQMQ010000009.1:6793329-6803933 GCA_027563845.1 Erythroxylum subrotundum | reverse complement strand
GGACCCGATATTGGAGACGTTGTAAGTGAATTTTAAAATGAAAGAAGATTGAAAATGTATGATGCATGTCTATTAAGAATTTCATGACGTTAAGAGATCAAAAAAAAAAAAAATTAACGGCTATTTAGGGTTAATGGAATGACCCTTCGAGGTAAGATGATCAGGTTTTCACGATTTTAAGTAAGCGAGTTGGACTCCGGTAACATGGGCCAACATAAGCTTCCCATAATCATATAACTTATAGATTAATATAAGAAGACTTCATCCAGGAGTTAGAGGGATATTTAAATAGTGTTAGTTGTTATCTCATTGTTAGTTAGAACCTTTAGACGACAATTTATTAATCCATTGTATTATAACTATATTTCGTTATTAATATACTTTACTTTCTAAAAAAAGGCTGTTAAAATGGGTTAATAATCATTTTGCATAAAAGAAGAGCAGTAAAAAACTAAAAATAATATCTTCTAAATTAAGATATTTTATAATGTATGGCTAAGAAGAAGAATTATATATACATATATATAATAATAATTTTAACAAAGTAGAGAAGATACAAAAATATAAGAGTAATAATTATAAAAATATTAATATTAATATGAAATATTTTGTGAAATTGAGCATTAATGTGTGCTTGATTGTTTATATATTCACTACTTAATCCTTACCGATTTATGAAATGCTTAAGATACTCATTTTGGTTCACATTTGGTTTTACGTACAAGTTGGAAGAACAAGAGCTAAAATGAGTTAAAAGCAAATTCCCTGAGCAATTCTCTTAATGTTCTAACTTATTTGTCTTTGTGAAATAAGAAGGAGATGGATTAGAAGATGGGATAAGAAATGTAAGAAAATGAAGGATTCAGCATGACCTACAACATGCATGGCAATGCATAATTTCAAAAGTGACATTTTTTGGAGATGTAATGTTGGATGCAAGGTCATGCATCAAACCGTGCATCTTCACGAAAACCTAGTTTTTCATATAAATAGACATATGAGTAGCCAAAGAAGAGATGAATCAATTTTGGAACATGAAAGGCGACAGATCTCTGACTTCTTTGAGATCCATGAAGGGCTAATCCTTTTTCCTTCTGGTTCGAAGGGGAAATCGAAGTCGAAGATCACAATTGAGCATCTCTTCATTATGTATTATTGACTATCTCTCTCTCTCTTTGGGGATTGTTTATGTTATTCTTTTCTTATTGAATTGGATATTTGTGTACGAATGATTTGAATGCTTTCATTATATTGTTTTTATATGAACCCTTCTCTAGAATCTTGAATACAACACGTAATAGTTGTGTTTTCAATTCATTTATGGTAATTTGTGGTATTGAATCGTTAGGAATAACATAACATAGGTTAAATAACATGAGCTTGTGTGGTTATTACCTAGATTAATTTTCTTTCCTAATTCGTAATACAACTATCCTACTAAATTTAGAGAGTTTATTCTAAGTTGTTTGATAGCTAGGTTTAGTTAAAGAGTTTATTTTGATTAAACAAGACCTAATGGAAAGTCAGGGTTAACAAAGTTTATTGCTAACTTATGATTAATAGTTTATAAGAGGTGTGAAAACAATAAGATAATGAAGTATGGTTATTTATGTGTAGGAAAAGATTGAACACAGAATCAAATTCTAAACATATTAATCAGTTTTTTCAAACTTTAATTTTTTGATTTGATTTGCTTTCTTTAATTCAATTTAACTTTATTTTCTTAATTGCATCCATCCAAACCCCCTTTATTTCTTAAACAGCAATTCTTGTCATTATAAAAGTTGCACGTACATTCCTTGTGGATACGATCCCTACTCACCACTGCTATAAATTTAGTTGTGCAGAGTTAGGTTTTATTTTTTGGTGCATTCGACATACATCAACAATTTTGACGTTATTGCCCGGGAATGTGATGCTTGAGTTTTTGCTTTTGATTTCAATTGAAGTTTTGTACACATTTGTTTTTAATTATTTTTTACAATTTTTTCTTGATCTTTCATATTTGTTAGTGTTTGTATATGGTAGTTACAAGATCTCCTTATTAAGACCTTGTACAATTTGCTCCCGAGATTGAAAAGACACAGCGAAGGTTACGTAGCGAAACTAGAACAACTCTGAGAATATAACAAGGAATTGAACTTAAGGAAGCCATGGCTAATTTAAGAACTTTAAGAGAGTTGGTTGCCCCAGATTTGACTCAAAGGCCTTTATGCATCACTTTTCCAAAATTTGCTGAAAATGTTGCTTTTGAGCTTAAATATGGCCTAATTTATCTTTTGCCCAGTTTTTATGGTTTTGCAGGTGAGGATGCTTATAAGAATCTTAAGGAGCTCGATGTAGTTTGTCTGAGTATGAAACCCCCAGGGGTGACAGACAAGCAAATCATGTTAAGGGCTTTCCCATTCTCACTGAAAGATGCAACAAAGGACTGGCTATTTGATTTGCTTGCCAGGAGTGTTAAAATGCTTATTGAAATGAAGAGGTTGTTTTTGGAGAAATATTTTAAAAAATTGAATACAACCAGCATAAGAAAAGAGATATGCAAAATAAAGCAACACAACAAAGAGTCCCTTTATGAGTATTGGAAACGCTTCAAGAAGTTATATGCCAGTTGTCCTCACCATAGCATTTCAGAGCAATTCCTCATCCGATACTTATACGAAGGATTGTTATCTATAGAAAGGAGTTTGGTCGATGCAGCGAGTGGTTGGGCATTATATGAGAAGACTCCCATAGAGGCCAAGATTTTAATTGAGTTTATGGCCATTAATACTCAACAATTTGGCAATCGCAACGATGTTCGTCGAGTAAACAAGATAAGTACTTCATCCATTGAACATCATTTGGATGAGTTAACATCTTTTGGTAGACAAATTGTAGTCGGACAGGCACAAGTAAAGGCGTGCAAAATATGTGTAAATATCAGTCACCTGACTAATGGGTGCCCAACCTTATAAGAGGGAAGTATAGAATACGTCAATGAGGTGGGAGGAAATTTTCTTAACCAGTGCAACCCGTATTCCTAAAAGTATAACCCAGGTTAGAGAGACCATCTCAACCTGAGTTATGGGGGGAAATAGGCAGTAGAATTACTTCCCAAATAGGATACAAGAAGTGAAGTAATTCCAACCAAAGCCACAAGTCCCCCCCCCCCCTCTATCTTAGGTACGTCATTAGAAGATATAGTTAAGTATTTTGCAACTAACAACTTATAATTCCAATAGGATGTATAGCAATTTTAGCAGGTGACCAAATCTAAATTTCAAGAGATGAATTCTAGCTTTTATAATTTGGAGAACTAGGTGAGCCAGATGGTAGTGGCTATCAATCGTTTAGCCCAAAAAGGAGGAAAACTGCCATCACAACCCGAGTTCAATATGAAGAATGTTAGTGCAATCACCTTGAGGAGTGGTAGGAAGCTTAAGGATCCTGAAAGGATTACACAAATGATGGCTAGTGAAGAAGAAATCGAGAAGGTGCTTGAAGAAGAAAGGGATATGTCTTCTAGCTCAGAAGTAAATGATGAATTCCTAATTGTTGTAAAGACTAATCCTCCAACTTTTCCTAGCATGTTAACAAAGTCAAAGGAGGATAATGACAAGGAGATTTGGGAGACCTTCGAAAGGTTGAGGTGAATATCCCACTGTTAGGTTCGATCCAGCAAGTGTCGAGGCATGCAAATATCCTTAAAAAATTGGGTGCGAACAAGCGAAAGCTGAGAGGTAATGAAATGATTAGGAAGAGTGAAACTATTTCTGTAGTCTTTAAGAAGAAAATGCCTCCTAATTGTAAGGACACAGACATGTTTACTATTCCTTATAGAATTGGTAACACTAAGATTAAACAGTCCATGTTAGATTTAGGAGCATCGATTAATGTTATGCCTTGTTCCATATATGCTTCTTTAAATTTAAGGTCGTTTAAAGAAACTAGTGTTATCATACAATTGGCTGATCATACTAATGCTTACCCAGATGGGGTCATTGAGGATGTGCTTGTGGAGGTAAATGAACTAATATTTCTTAATGAATTTTATGTGATTGACATGAATAATGATGCTTCCTATAACCTAATACCTATCTTACTAGGGAGACCATTTCTTAACATGACCCAAACTAAGATAGATGTTCGTGAGGGTACCCTTATGATGGCATTTGATGGGGAAGATACTCATTTCAATATTTTATGTTAATAAGCACTCCCATAATGACCATTCTATTTTTGCAATTAATGTGATTGTCCCCTCAGTATAGGAATATTGTAATAAGAAGCATACATGTAACACACCACTACCATAGAGCATATACCCAAACATCCAGAGGACATTCAAAAGCATACCCTATGAGAATGGCATTCAAATTCACTATTATGGCTTCGTACAAAACATAAGTGATCATAAGTTAAACATTTCTCATTTCATTTCACAAACATCATTTACATTGTCATTACATCTCATAATCCATATATGTATATTACAGAAACATTTGAGAGTTTATTGTTCTTTACAAAATATCTAACATGAAATGAGATGCTAATAGAAACAATCTATCTAAACTCCTCAGACATCAGCTGACCAGACCTTTAAGCCATTCTTGATTCCAAAATTGACAATTCTAGACTGCTACTAGATTGCCTTAGAAGCTAGGTCTCCTCAGTACCTAAAAAATAATGTTGCAATTTTGATGAGTTTTGTGAACTCAGTGAGTGAACCATCATCGATGTGCTCACTCGAGTAAAAACACAACATCACAAGTATACAACCAAATTCACAAGTATATCAAATTAGCTTGAATCAATTCCCATACAGTTTTGTATACTAAGTCACATTATACATCATATCTCAATAAGCACATTATAATACAAATATGTCATATAATCTTTTCAGAACAATCCAATCTTTCACCTCAATCATTCATATCATCAACATGTAGACAAGTATTGCAAATCACTATATCTACACAATTCAGTACTTTTTTTTTCACAGTCATTCACATGTACACAAACATAGCAAAACATTATACCGACCCAATTTATTCATTCTTTACAATGATTCACATGATACATGTAAAGATATATTTGCAATGCACATGAGACTCTGCTTTCATTTCTATTTTGTTGTGATTGAGCACCTATTTAAGTGTCCTATATCCATTGTGGATATTGGGTTCATTTCAGATACCATCCTGTACCCATTGTAGATATAGGGCTCATTAATCGTTGAGCCTGTGGCTCTATGTGCACATTTCTGAGCTTTAAGCTCTTTTTCACATTGGTCACTTTGGTCACAACTCCTTTATTTGATCATGCATATCAATGTAATGAAAATGAATCAAATCATACATTTTGCTCTCAATAACTCTCATTCAGTGTGCACAGTCATATAGCACATTCATCGGATCTAAGTCTGGCATTCAACATATAGTTGAGAACATAATTTCCATATTCACATCCAATTTGCAAACACTTCCAATACAGTCCCAAATATCAAACTCCTCGGACCATTAATGTCCGGAATTAACATAATCATATTAGTAACAGTTCAATATCTAACAGTTAATTAAGAACAATTCAAATATAGTGAGTAAATATCTAGATTAACTCATGGTATGCTCCAGATATCTATTACCTTGACGAGCTAGTAATGTCTAAAAGTTGTCGATCAATTTGTGCTTCTAAATCATGTAATACACACATATGTACACATTACTAACTTGTTTAATCAAATAAGTACTCAATCATACACATGTATATGTGTTATGTTCAATGCATATTCAATTGACTTTTCTGGGTATGTATTCTTATATATAGATCTTAACTATTAAATTTTTTCTTCTACACCACAAGGACATTCAAACATCATATTTTGTATTCTACCATTTTGCAATCAGGTTTGTAACTTTAAGTTAGCTTGATTTACTCCAAATTCATCAACCATACTTTATACTTATCCTTGAACATTTTCATGATCAAAAAGCCTCTCATAATCCACACACAATTGTTACTTTAAATATGGAATTTCAGCAAGCTAAATCTATGCATTCACCAAACTTTTTCCAGCAATATATATTTATACATTTACCCAATTCTCATTCATAATTACCCCCATTTTCTTCAATTCTCATTCATCCATAGCTCGTACACGTTACTCATGCCCTTAAGATCATGTTTGCATTAAAAGAACTCATTTATTCCTTTAACAAATCAAAATTTCCAGATTTGAACTCAACCACATCAAAACATTCCATTCTTTAGGTTATGACATCAATTAACTACATAAACTTATCAAGCTCTTAACCAATTAATTAAGAAACAATCTAGGCTCATTCCTAGCCTTAATCAAGTCCAAATATACCAATTTAGGATGAAATTTCTCAACTGGTTCAATATGTACACAAGGATGAAATTAAAATTCCAGAATTTGTCATCAACATCACTAATGTGTGTAACTTTACTACCTCCAATACTTCATGAATTTTAGAAACTTAAAGACATCACTAACACTTGAAATTTTCCAGATTTCATGTCCTTTTAGGTTACTTCATTTCAGGTTATTTAACTTCCTTTTTGGTTACACTAAGGCTTACAAAATTCTACTCACTTATGACATTAACAGTCACTTTTACAAACACACCTACAGCTCTAATTTTCCAAATTCAAGAACCCTTCAATAACACCTATCTTTACCATGAATCCACCTTCATTTATACTTCAAAGTCAATCTAATTCATCTATAAAGAAACCTAGAACTTACGGTTTTTATGCATTAAGAACAAAACAAATTAGTATCCAATTCATGTATATCCAATTCATGTATCATTTTCCAGAACACTTCATCATCAACATCATATACAATCCATCCCAATTCAATCATCATAATCTTTATATTAAAACATGCTACAAAGATCAATCTTTTTCTTACTTGTCTAGCTCAAATTCCAGCTCAAAGATCAAGCCAACTTAGTATTCCATAGATGCAAGATCATCACCAATTCAAGGTAGAAATAGGTTGGTTTTCAGCTAGGATAAAAGATCGCAACAAGAACATCAATTTTCTGGTTCTATGACTATCTTGTGAAGGGTGAAAGCATGGATTTGGTGTAGCAATTTAGCAAGAATTAAGCCAAAATACAAAGATGTGAGATGGGAGCAAGTTTCGGTGGAGAGGGTGAAAAAAGAAGAGAAATGAACTCAGCAGAAACTTTTCCAGCATTTGCTTAATTGAACTAGGTGCAAGGTGTCATTTTCTTATTTAACATTTTTCCTTCGCCATGTACTCCATTGGTCACGTATATATGTTGCCTTATGTCACTTAGTACTTAGTCCATTTGTCACACAAACATTACTACCATTTGTCAATTAATTAGGTATGCCATTTGTCACTTAATTTTCCATGCCAAATGTCACTAATTCATAGGCTTAGTCAGCCTAATTTTTCATGTGTCAATTTGTCTTACCACTTGACATTTTTCCTAGACTAAATTTACAGTTTAATTCATTAATTTTCCAATTATAATAATAAATTCCAAGTTTACTAAATATAGTCCACCAAACCAAAATTTAAGACAGAAACAATACACAATTCACATCATGATCATTTTAAACCTTTCATACCCCAGAATATGTCAATTGAGTGCATATATTAACTTTGCAATGTGTAGTAATTCATAATTCATGTGTGTATGCTAATGATATGCATGTGAATGAAATGCAATTCATGAATTCTCAATGATATGGCCATGTGCAATATTTTAGGGTTCTAACCAGTAGTATGGAAAACAGGCTAATATAATACAAATAAACAAGAAACGGTTTCAATGAAAGAGAAGACCAAAGCTTTTAATGTCTCGTAAAAAAAATCTTTATCATTGATCAAAAAATGTTTCTTTCCTGTGCTAAATATAAACTGTTTCCGCATAAATTTCGTCCTTATGGGGTCAATCTTTGTGTGATTATTAATGTCTTTCCCTATGGTGCAGTAGAGATTTAGAGTTTCGAAATAGGGAAGACATTGCATGTAAACAGTCATTGACTTAAGCCCTATCCTAAAGAAGGTCAATTGGAAAATGTCGAAGCTATGATCCCTGGAGATCAAATTTTGTAATATGATGAGGAAAACATAGAGTCAAGCCAATGACAATAAACAAAGGCATTGTATGGGAGGCAACCCAAGGGAACTTTGTTCCTTTTCATTTACATTCTTGCATTTGCTATTTTTGTTAAATGCTTCATTCCTTACATTTAATGTTACATTGGGAACAATGTAAGTTTTAAGTGCGGGGGTGGGGATCTTAGCTATCTTGTGTGTTTTGAGTTTGTTTTCAAGTGTGTTTTTAAGTTTGTTTGTTTCTTACATGTTTTAAGTAAAGAGAGAGAGAGAGAGAATCAATCAATCAAACAAACATTTTCTCTTTTCCTATTGCTTCTAAGGCTATATAGTCATAATTAGAGAGTAAAATTAACTAGAAAATTTCATGACTACTTAAACATGTACTAATACTCTTGTGATTGGTCAATATACATTATCTTTAGCATAGAAGTGACTAGTGGTAGACACAAGCCAGTAAGATTTTGAGCCTTTATAGATTGACACGTCCATATCACTCTCATTGTCTTTTATTTATGTGTGAACTTCATGACATGTACATCCTGACTTTGCTTTGATTTTCTAATTGAGACCATATTTTTATCACATGCATTAACATGAAAATGATATAGGCATTATTTGTTTTACAAGCTACATTAACCAAATAGCCTACCTATCAATATGATTTTTCCTTTTGATAAGCCTTTTGAGCTTTATTTACCTTTTCTTTTTATGCTAACCATATTAGATGTCTTAAACCTAACTAAATGTTCTACCCAAGCCTTAAAACTAGTGAAGCATTATGATTATTGATGTTTGTGGATGTATAAGAGTATAAGTGTGGGGGTATGCATATGTGTGGGTTGGTTATAATTGTTGGAATGTCATTTTATATCTTATCAACAAATTCCATTATTGAGGTAGTTCTTTCAATTTTTGTTGAAAAAAACAAAAAAAGAAGAAAGAGAAAAAGAGAAAAGGAAAAGATAAAGATAAAGATAAATAAAAGAAAGAAAAATATGTTTAAATAATATTATTAAGGAGTAAATGCATTTGTTTTACAAAGTTATTCATGATTAATCTTTCTTCTTAAAGTTGTATGGAAAAAGATTATTTGATTATGACGTAAATGAGGGAGATGTTGATTTGAAGGGTCACTCCTAATGGTTACAATATATTGTTTATCATCAATTTTTATGCATGAAATATATTGTTTATCATCAATTTTTGTGAGTGATTCCTTCTAATTCCTTATGCTTCATATGGATTATAGTGTGAAGGCTTGAATCTGAGCTATGAAATATAGTTTTTGCATTTATCATAGATGATGGTACCCAGTTTTAAGTGAATGTTAGTTTTTTCCCTTAATGTTACATTGAGTGTTTTTCTTGCTTCACTAACTTTGATGGCTTTTATGTTACATTACCCAAATACATCTCACCTTAATCTTTTCCCACATTATAACCTCAAAAAATTCCTTTGATTCATGATTATGCATGTGAATCTTTGTGGTGGAGAAATGAAATGATATGCAAAGTCGTAGAATGTCTTGATCATGAATAGTGTTTAAGTGTATCTATTGATCTATCTTTTTCTTAAACACATTTTGTCAAAGTTTATCCCTAGATTGCTCAGTTTTTGAAGGGAATGGTTGTTGATTAATCATGAGTAGAGGCATTTAATGTTTAGTTCTTACCATGGTTTTGAAAATTATTGCTCTTTTCTTATAGCTATCTATTTTTGGGAAATATGTAAAAGTTTTGGTTTGTAACTTTGATTTTGTTTTTTTAGAGGACAATCAAATTATAAGTGTGGAGGAACTTGTTATGTTCTTGATTATTTATATAGTCACCACTTAGTGATTAATACTATGAAATGCTTAAGATAGTCCATTTGGATTATATTTGGTTTTAGGTACAAGTTGAAAGCAAAAGAGCTAAAATGAGTTAAAAGCACATTACTTAATGAAGGATTCAACTTGACCTATAAGATGCACAGTCGTGTATTGTTGGGCCCCGAAAATTTTTTATTTATTTTATTTATTTATTTATTCTTTATTTTACTTTAATTGTTTTATTATTATTTTGTTAGTTGAGTCTTTAAATTAGCAAGGTTGAATGGGAATTAGAAATTAGAATTAGAATTAAGTTAGGTGGTGTCATAAGGAAGTAGAGGCATATAAGACAAACAAGGGCAAAATGAGAAAGTCCTTGTAAGTGAAGGGCAAAATTGGAAAGAATAGGCTTTGGTGTTTTAAATTAAAAGAAGGAAAAGGGGAGTTGTCGTAGAACATAAAGAAGAGGAGAGAAAATACGTGAAAAAGAAGAAGAAAGATGGGAAGATCGTGAAAGCTTAAAGGGAAGAAGAAAGAAGAAGGAAAAGAAGAAGTTTTTAACTTGTTGGAGGTAAGTTTTCACTTTTCTTATGGTAGATTCAAAAATGGGATTAAATAGAGGTTAGGGTTTGTGTTGGAAATGAAGGAAGAAAGAAGAGAAAGATGAAATCAAATGGATTTTGG
>JAOQMQ010000009.1:6779176-6793229 GCA_027563845.1 Erythroxylum subrotundum | reverse complement strand
CAAGTAATTGCATTTCTAACCCCTCACTGATCACTCAAAGTTCCCATTTTACCCTTCCCGCTGGAACCGGGATGTTACATTTGACCCCTTAGAGACCGAAATTATTTTTAAGTCCTTCATGGAAGTTGTAGAGCTATCTTTTATCTTTCCATTGATACCAAATTTGCAAAATTTAGAGTTTTGGATCAAAATTAATGGATTTTAGAAGTTAGGAGGTCGGGTTAACAAAATGGGCAAGCGCTTGCGAGTGCGAGCGCCCGCGCCCGCGTGCACGCGGGGTTGATTTTCGAAATTTTTTTCTTCCTAATTTGACCTCTCTCCATTCTTTTGGCCATAACTTTTTCGTCTGACCTCCAATTGACCTGATTTTTGAAGCTTTGGATTCCTACGACTTTCCCCTACCCCTCCATACAAAATTTATAGGTTTTGATAATAAATTGAAAAAGATGGATTGAATCAAAATGAGAGGATTGGTAAAAAGGCTATGAGTTGGATAATTCTTGAACATGCTTCAGTAATTTGGAGATATCTTGATCTGTAGAGCTCCGATTAAGTTGATTTTTGTTTCAAATTAAACTAGAGACATGGATCTACAAATGTTCTGAGGGAATCAAATTTCAATTCAGCCCCTAATTTTTTTCAATTTCTGAAGCGAAGTTGGTAATAGTTTTCAGTCTCGGTTTTGTAAAAGCAGAAAGTGTTTTGGCTAATACATCTTTATTTCTGAACCAAATTGAGCGTTTTTGATGGCGTTAGAATCGTAAGACAATGGGGAACAAACGGTCTGTAGAAGTCGGTCTGAAATTCCAATTAGAATTTCCCCAATTTTGATCAGTAAGTTATTAGTAATGAGCCCTCCATGTTTTTCTGATTCCGAATCTTGGACTTCGGAAACGGGGTTCAACATGTATAATTTCAAAAGTGGCATTTTTTGGAGATGCACGATTGTGCATCAAATCGTACATCTTCACAGAAACTTAGTTTTTCATATAAATAGACATGTGAGAGGCCAAAGAAGGCATGAATCATTTTTGAAACACGAAAGGCGGCAGAACTCTGACTTCTTTGAGATCTATAGAGGGTTAATCTTTCTTCCTTCCGGTTTAAAGGGGAAATTGAAGATGAAGATCATAATTGAGCATCTCTTCATTGTGTATTGTTACTCGCTCTCTCTTTAGAGATTATTTATGTTATTGTTTGCTTATTGATTTGGATATTTGTGTAAGAATGATTTGATTCCTTTCATTGGATTGTTTTTATATAAACCTTTTTTCACAATCTTGAATACAATACGTAATAGTTATGTTTTCGAATCATTTGTGGTAAACTAATGGTATTGAATCATTAGGAATAACATAACATAAGTTAAATGACCCGAGCTTGTGTGGTTGTTGCCTCGATTAATTTGTTTTCCTAGTTCATAATGCGATTGTCCATCTAAATCTTGAGAGCTTATTCTAAGTTATTCGATAGCTAGGTTTAGTTAAAGAGGTTATTTTGATTAAATAAGACCCAAGAGAAAAATAGGGTTAACAGACCTTATTGTTAACCTATGATTAATAGTTTCTAAGAGAGGTGTGGTAACAATAAGACAATGAAGTATGTTTATTTGTGTGTAGGCTGAGATTGAACTGAGAATTGGATTCTAAACTCATTCATCAATTTTATCAATCTTCAATTGTTTTATTTGATTTTCTTTCTTTAATTCAATTTTACTTTATTTTCTTAATTGCATCCACCCCCCTTTATTCCTAAACATCAATTCTTTTCATTACAAAAGTTACACATACATTTCTTGTGGATACGATCCCTACTCACCACTGCTATAAATGTAGTTGTACAGAGTTATGTTTTCTTTTCTGGTGCAATTGACACACATCATGCATTATGATAATAAATTTAAACATAGCACATAATAATGATAAAAGATATATATCTCTCAAGTAATTTAAGAAATCTTATAAAAATCTCTAATATTCGGGATTTTGCACGGGCTAAGAGACATACAAGGCTATAGACACGACCATGTCTCCCTAATTTGCTTCAAATCTTCCTTGTTCTTCGATTATCTGATTCCCAAAACTCACAAACACATTAAACACTTCATGAAACATAAAATTAAGATCCAATTATTGCTCTAAACTAAACAAACACTTAGAATACATACAAACATTAATAATAACATAATTCTAGGCCTATACATATGATAATTATCTAATAAACACTCAAAAGCACACTTAAACACCTATCAAAACATAGAATAATCTACACCTATCACTCCTCCTAGGTGTCATTAGGGACTAATCCTATTATTCTAGATAATAATTTTTAGGGTTGCTTGCTTGATTATTATTAGGATTGTGACTCCATTTATAAGGTCATTAAGGATTATTTGCTCATATAAGAAGTGATCTTTAGAGTATATATATGATGTTATTTATAAAGCTCACAAAACAATTATGAATCATTTTAATGGATAGGAAAAATTGTACAAGACTTACACAAACATTCTTGATTGGTAATTAAATAAGCATATTAATCAAAAGATCCACTTAGCAACTTTTTTTTAAATCCTTGTTGCTTAGTGGAGATGCATTTACATTTTTTAAATAAGTATGGGTAGTTTTTTTTATATATTATTGAATGCAAATATATTTTCTTTAATGAAAAGTAACCAAAGGCGATAAATTAATTAAATTTCATCGTAAAGGTTTAAGGAGCATTGATATATCATCTATAAAGGGAGAACTTTTTATGACAGAAAATGTAGCCTAATAAGTATTGATACTTTTTAATGCCATCCTTTACTTATTAATAACATAATTTTTATTTTTGTAGCTATTAATTTAAAATACAAATGAGTGGTAAAAAGTATTTGGTAAAAGTTCTCCAACATTGACAAAACTTACTATTTGATTATTCAATCAGACAACTATTGCATCTGGTTATGAACATAATTGAATCGTTTGTTTTTAATAAATTCATATGATAAAATGAAATTGCTTGAAACATCAAAGTCACAATGATTTTATTTATGTTATTAATAATAAGAAGATGAAAAATATTTTTTTATTAATTGAATTTTATTTTTAAAGAAAATATTTTTTAGTATTAATTTATGATATCTCTATTATGTGTTCAGATCGCTCAATAAGAAGAGAAAGTATAATCTAGTTAATATTGGTTATATTCATATTGATTTTTTGATCAAAAAATAAGAATCATCACTTAATCTCGATTATAGTAAACTTGAAAAGATAATTTATTAAAAAAATACATTTTTCTTGACAAATAAATTAAGAATATCTATTAATAGTCATCGGATACCTTACTTAAAACAAATTTAGAAATTAAAATATGATGTGTCAATACAAATAATTTCATATATCACTAATTTTTAATTTATTTAAATATATTAATTTCTCTGTTAGGTTCAATTTTAATTTCAATTATTAAATTTATTAGTAATAAATTATATATATCAATAAATATTAGTATATTAAATATATATATATATATATTAAAATTTATATGTGAATTTTTGAACGAAGTCATGTGAGTAAACCTTTGAAGGGATAAATTTAAACCACGTGTGTGACAGACAGACGCGGGCTTCAAGAGGATAAGGTTAGTGTTTGGAAGCTGGAACTGGAAATGTTACTGACACTGCGTCATCCGTGTACTCGGGAGATGAGACTGCATATATTTGTTGATATTCGAGACATATGTAATAAGAGCTCACAACTTCTGCGAAAATGGCAACCAGTGCAACTCTCTCTTCTTCACTCATTACCCAAATTTCAATTCTACCCAAATCATCATCATCATCCTTGTCTCCCTTAACTCGCTATGTCTGTAAATCAAAGAAGAGGATCCATCTATTCAAAATCCATGCAAACTTGGGTGAGCTTATTGTATATGCTTTTTGTCTTTCTCCATGATGGTTAAACATGGCTATTCCAAGTTCAGTGCTTGTTTATTCGTAATGACTATGAGATGATTGTTAGCTGAAAGAAGACGGTTTTTGGTGGTTTTAGGGGGAGGGAATGGAGAAGTCAAGCCCAAGGGAAAAAGGAAATTTATAACCAAAGAAGAAGAACCAGAACAGTAAGCCTATGGGTTATATTAGTTCTTGACTTTGTCTATTCACGTAATTTATGCAATTTCCCCTACCTTGCATTTGATTCAATTAGAATTGGGCATCCTAATTTAATTTCACTGGTCTAAATCAATTCAATTACAATACAGGTGAAAATTATACTTTGGAATGGTTAATTTGTTCTTCCAAATTTAAGATTGTAAATGCAATCTCTGTAAATATCATCGAAACTAGAATTGGAATTACAGTAAGTACTTTGATTCCTGTTCCATGACCCTAGTACAAGCAGTAGAACATTTGGTTCCATCATTGTTTCCTGCAAATCAGTGAATAACATAGAGGATGCTGCTATATATAATCCAGGTATTGGCAAACAGCTGGAGAAAGGGAAGGAGAGAATCCCATGAAGACACCCATTCCTTACATCATTATTTTTGGCATGTCAACACCTTTTGTAATCTTAGCCATTGCTTTTGCCAATGGATGGATTAAGGTTCCTGTCCGATGATAGTGCTGCAGCACATTATTACATGTTTAGTATGTTACAATCCAAACTTATCCCATCCTTATATTTTACACCTATTTCTTAATTTGAGCTTTATGATTTCGAACAATGCTGCAATTCAGTGAAAATATTGCCAAAAGCCTTCAATTCTGCCTACTGACAAACACTGGCAGCTTCTCTTGTGATTGAGCTATCTTTATCTCTCAAAGCAACCAGTGGTAGATGAGCATAATTTTGATATGGTAGGAACATATAGGATATGAAGTCATGCTGGACTTCAAATATTTCAAGATTTCAGATTAAGCAAGTTGTTGGCATTGCTAAGATGATGAATCCTGTCATAGCTTGGAGATGCCAAAGTAACAGCAAAGCCTACTACAAGTGGATATCCAGAGCAAGACCATGTTTACAGCCCGAAAACAAGTCTCATCAACAATCTCAGTATGTCTTCAATTTCAATATCATGTTTGAAATATATTAAGAACATAAGCTCGCAGAGATCATAAACGTAATGTCCAAAATGAATAGCAATTGAACAACGCTGTGGAATCGGTCAAAGAATTCAACTCTTTTCTATCCTTGTGCTAATTCTTTAATATTCTGCACTTTAAATATTCCATGAGCTTGATCTTGACATTGTCATATCAAATCATTCAACAAACATGTATCTAGCTAGATGACTAGATGTTTCTATTACCTTTTCAGTCCCGTTTGGGCTTGTATAGTACTACTGTCACATACTTCTGGAGAAACCGGCAAGTTGACGCAAGAGCAACATCTGAATGATCGGAGCTCGAACTACTTCTGTTTGAGTCGCCTGTTTTGTGAAGATATAGATGATTAAGCGTTTCATGACGAGGCGTTGCTGGCGATTCGTGGGGCATTGTTAACTGAAGTTGTGGAGGCATGTCAGGAGGAGGTTTACTAAAATCATCATCCGTTAAGGGTTCATTGTTGTAGCTTGATAATGGGGAAGGAGGAGGCTGAAACTCAGCGAGGCTATCTTGAAGTTCTGGAACATGTTCCTGTACAGTACATCATATTTGGTAATTAACAAATCGATTAAACAAATGTGATGAGTACATATGGGAAACTTCACTGAAACACAAAGTCTGAAAAGATTTAGTATTACAGTGTTTTCGAATAAGTACAAAGAAGTAGAAACTCATCAATGATTATGTAAAACGTAATGAAATCAGCATATCTAGCTAGTAGCATAAAGCGAGATGAAGACAGCACCTGCACATCCAAAATGTTATAAGCTGTCCCCGAATTATCACATTCCCATGGCAAATCCGGGGCATACCTCAAGTGCTCATCCACAATGAAGCCATAATGGTAAACTCCAGAAGGGAGCATCTTGATGAGAACCAAATCTTTACCTGATCTCTGCAATTGTTCCCTGATTGGAAGAATTTTAAGTCTTACATGTTTTAGGTTGCGAATAGGAAGAAGTGCCATCTCTCAGAACAAAAAGGAATAGGTGAACAATGAATTGCATTACCTTCTCTCCCAGTTGTCCCATGATCCAGTGACAGCAACCTCACTGCCCCCATAGCTCCATGTAATCAATACTGGTATTGGTCTCTCGCCAAAGAAATCCATGATATCTGTTGTGGAATGTGAGAAAGCATAGTCGTGCACTTGCATCAGTTCACTTGGTCCCGTAGAAGAAACCATGGTGACCTGGAAATGGTAACACAGATCAGTCACATGTACTCGTACAAAGCGGAAACTTTAAAATTTGTACTTGTCCGTGCCAAATTCGGTCGAGAACACAGAAACCCTTTTGTTTATAAGCACCTCAATTTCTCATATTAATTAACAAATATCTTCTACAAATTGCAAGCATCGATCTGAATGCCAAAGAAGAACTGTCATCTCACATGCAGAGTTCAGTGAGCTACACTCATAAATACGTGCAAAGATAGATTTAGCCCCACAATTTTGGATGTACAAGTTATCTGTTAACCAAAAAAATCAACTTGAATGGTGGAACCTGTCTAAAACACAAACATAAGAAAAGCAAGAGTGAAGAACATTCATTGAAGAATGGCATTTCAAACTTCAATCAGCTCCCTGAATCCCAAATCCAAACGCGTACCAGCAAGCGCTCGCGTGCGCGCACACACACATGAGAGATTAGGAACTTGTTTTTCTCGACTTGCTTAGCTACTTTCATTTCATGAGGAAAAAAAAGGAAATCTGTTCCAAAAAAAAAAGGGGAAAGAATTATGGAACCTGCGGACTAAAGATGAGACGAGGGTTTTGGTCTAATCTTTGTTTAAGTCGAGGGGAGGCAAGCGTAGACTCTGCCTCTGCATATGATCCCTGTGTATATCCAACATTCTCATCGCAACCATGCCCTATTAACCCCATATACTCCTGTTCATAACCCTCTTCATCTTTCATTTCAGAGGTCCCTGAAGACAACGTATGATGTAAAAATTGCCTTGTTTCTTCCAATGTTTGAATGAATTCTTTGGCTTTATCTCTTACAGTGGCTTTATCTCTTACAGTCCCATCACCATCACTCTTCCCACTAGCATTGCCCATAGATGATGCTGATAAAATAGAAGTCAAAGGGGAAGCAAAACCCGCAAAAGATGTTCACTTCATCTTATGAAAGCCCATCACATATTCTTCTTGCTTTTGAGAAGGAAATAAAGAAGAAAAACAGCCAGCCACTAGACCAAAATTATTAAAGCACACCCCCTTATCTCTCCCTCTGTCTCTCTCTCACACACACACAGAATGATTCCAAAGGCCAAGGTGGGTGAGTAAAAGACTGCATCAATCCTACATACAAATAAAAAGCAATAGAAAGTTGTGGGATTTGGGGAGCTTTACTTACCCATCACTGTAAATAAATTGAACAAGCAAAAGAAAGCCAGCAGCAAACACTCAACTCAATAGAAAAGAGGCAACATTAAAACTGTTTCTTGTTCTCTTTCTGATGGAAGGATAGATGGATTTATTAATATTAGATGTTCCTTTTTTCAATGAAAAGTACAGTTTGTCCTCTCTTTCTCTCTCTAGAAGCTCTTCTTGTTGATTCTCCCTTCCCTCTCTTAAAAGTGATATTTATTCTCCAATGAGTTGGGAAGATCCTGCGGTTGGACTGGACTCATGATGGTTAGTTTAAAAGAGAATGTTGTTGCTGCCTCCACACATGCCGCTCATTGCTTTCTACAGTTATCCGATGGAAAGCTGCCACGCAGACCTGCTGATTTACCCATTCTCTTTTTTTGACCTTTCTTACCCTTTTGTTTTGTGGGTCCGGAGTGGCAGCACCTTTTAATTGCATAATTGCGTCAAGTTTATGAGCTAAGATCTTCTCTTTAATATTTTTTTATTTTATTTTGTTTATTAAATTTTAGTTATTTATTTATATAAATTCTATGTTTATTTATGTGAGTCCCGCATAAATAAATAGTTAAGATTCAAATGGACAAAATAGGACAGTATAATACTGAACAGAAGATCTAAACTCCAAATTTAGATGCTTCGATTTTGGTTAATGTTTGAACAAATCTCTGTAATTCCTAATTAAATTGTGCCTATGTACCTCTTAACTTTTTAAAAAAATCAATAACCAGCTATAGTTTTTAAAAATAATGACGTTTTATGTGTATAAATAGGGTTCATAACAAAAGCTTGCTAGTAAGGGGACAGAAGATATATTAACTAGAATATAGAAGGTGTTATTTGATAGTTTTAAAAAAATGATGAATTAATGTGATAGTTTATCAAATCCGAAAAGGGGTTCTAACAAATTAACCCTTTTATAAATTATAAGTATTACAAGTATATTTGAAGTCTATCATATTATTTGTCTTTGAATTCAACATTAATATTAGAGTATAATTTTATTTGCATTATAATAATTACAAGTTTTATCGATTAATTTAATGTTGAACATACTTGATTATCTTTTTCTTTTGAAAATTTATATGTTACTTTTGTTAAACATACTTGATTATCTTTTTCTTTTAAAAATTTATCGGTTATCTTTGGTAACATAAAATCCTCAATTCAAGAACAATTATATATACATTTTTTTGTAAGTCATGTTTTAAGAATTTATTGTTCTTTGAATGATTAAAATTATAATAAAGGACATAAACCTATGCAATAGTTTAAAAACTTTTAGAAAAATCTCCTAATTTTAGAATTCTCGGAAAAACTCTTTTTAGTCTTCATTTTTTTAAAAAAACCTTCACTTAGACTTTGGTTAACAAAAAACAACGAAATACACGCATCATAAACATCATACTTATACCAATCAAATACTATTTACATAATGATTCAACTCAACTCTTAAACTTAAATCAAACTAATTAAATTTGGTTCAAACTAATAACTATCTTAAATTATTAATTTAGCTTAAATTTAATTGGTTCAAATTAGGTTTAAGAGTTGAATTGGCTTATTATATTAGTAGTATTAGATTAGTCTATGTTTGATATTCATATTGTATGTATTTTGTCACTATTTTTAACACAAGTATTCGAAAAATGATTTTTCTAGAAAATAGAATAGTAGAAGGAGTTTGCTCAAGAATTTTATAGATATGAGAAAATTTTCTAAGATTTGTTAAACTATTAGGGAGGTCTATGTCTTTACCTATAAAACTATACACTGGGTTTATTGTGTTCTTTAGAGCTTTATAAAAAACTACTCCATCCTATTCAAAATAAAAGTCGTTTTAGAGGAATGCACACTTATTAAGAAAGTTAATAAAATGTTTGATATACCCTTATTAATTGTACGTTAAAGTTCCTTGAAAATATAATCTGTGTAATTAGGATGTGAGAGAAATTAAAGAGTAATTTTAGAAGTAAAATTATAATCATGCATGAAAAGTCACGAACGATACTTATTTTAAATAATTAAAATCCCTCTAAAACGACTTTTATTTTGAATATGAGGGAGTATTTCGCTAACCACCTTTAAAAGTTTTTCATTTGGTTTTGGCATTCTGACATAGGAGTTGATTGTGTTTTCTCTTTGGAATTTGAAAAACGAATCCTAATCTCAAGATTATATCCAAATATTAGATTATTATGCTTTGTCTCTTTTTGCTCTATTTGAGAAACAAAGGTGAGTCCCATCATGAGTTCTTTGTTCTTTCTTTTGTGTTCTATTTTGTTTTTGTTTTTAATTCCAATGGGTCTATATTTGTGAAAAGGAGTCTAAACTAAACACTAATTTGACGAAACTTCACCCAAAACCACTATACTAATTGAAGCCACCATTTGAAATCGCCATCATTAGCTAACATCATTCTTTTTTCGCTCATGGTTATTTGTTTATGTGTATTATGAACTTTGTTTTAAAAACACAATAAATCTAAAACAGAGTAAACCATATACAAATTTTATATACTTTTAGCAAAGAGAACAATATTTGTTGTGTGAATATCCATGATCAACATATTGTCACAATTATTAGTAGTTACTAGTAGTGGGGATATTGACAATGCCTTGTGCAAACAATTGCATTTGGAGTCTCATCACTAGCGACTACTAGTAAAGATTGGAGAGGGACATTGTCGATGAGTTATTATCGATGTTGTTGTTCTAGCGTTAGGTATGAGTGGTAGAATTGCATCATCATTTACCACCACCTATGGCTCTCCATCTCATTGATGCATTCATCAATAACATTTCGCTAGTGGTAGAGAGGATGACTTTTGGTGATGCATGGAATGTTGAATGGTGCCAATGTCTTGTTTCCTAAAAGGTGGCTAAGATTTTCAAAATGTTAAATAATGATGTATGTTTAGCAAGAGGGATAACTACAAACCTAAACCTAATATTCCTTATATATATATATAAGGATAAGTTAATTTTAACCAAAACAAGTATGGAACTTATTGTAAGTTTAGAATGAGATTTGTTTGTTTATAAGGTTAACTTATTCTATAACTAGGATAAACTTTTGATTTTGACAATTGAAGAATGTAGGCTGGTAAGAGGGACAACTACAAACCTAAACTTAGCATTGCATTTGACAAAAAATTAATTAAAATTTATTTTCTTAATTTTTTTAAAATTAATGTTGGTTTAAACTATCATGTCTTTTTCTGTTACCAAACATTATTCTCTTATCTAAATCTAACAATAATATGGGTTTTGAACCATTCAAAACATGAAAGAATAATATCAATTCATGAGTTTTCCTATTTGACAAATATCACAATACTATTGTGAAAATCATTTTATTTTCAAAATAAAAGAGTATCATAGTTTTATTATTATCTAAATGAAAACATAAAAAAAGAATTATCAATTATAGCTGGAGATTGAAGTTGTGCTAATGGTCAAAGACAATAATATAGAGTTTTCTTTATTAACTAGTATAAAACCACATAATTAAAGATTTATATCTTCAATTGTAAAAAATCAGAGCAATCAAATAGAAAAAAATAGTAAATCGAGAAATAAAGATTAAAGAAAACAAACTCACAGGAAAGAGTCTAGCTAATTATTATAATCAAGATCGTTAATAGTTTGTACCACTTCATCAATATGTACAAATATTATTATGAAAATTATACACGATTATGCAAAAATTATATTAAATGAATATTTAAAACATGATATTTAACAATTAAATATACATTCATCATCGAATCTTTTTTTAAAGAAATTTTCAGTTAAAAGACTCATCTCTATATCTGTAAATCAATATTAAAAAGAAAATATAATATATTATTGTTTAAATTATTAAGGCAAATAAAACTAATATATTGTAAATAATAGAGTTTACCCTAAATATCTTCATCACCTAACCAAGTTCAGGCACACATAAGGGCTTTTGTATCATAAGAATGAAGTCAAACATGATGAGGAATAATTATTTGATTCCCAGTTCTGAAAGAGGACTTTAAAGTAATAGTAGATAATAGAATTGCTAAGAGGTCTCATTGCTTGCATTATCAAAAAAGCACTTCTATATATATGAGGTGCTTCCAAGTCGAGCCTAAGAAAAATTGCCAACGCTAATGAGCTTCACCCTAACCATTTATGAGGTTAATTATTTGTCCCCAATATTTAAATATATAATACACCTTTGCATACAACCATATGGTAGGTTGTGTTTAACCTTCTCACCATCATGTTATGTCCTATAAGGAATATAACTTGGCAGATGGTTTTCTTTGAGACCATGTTAATCCAGAATCCATCAAAACTAAAAAGTATAAGTTTTTATAACTATTTCTAGGCTTTTTATAGCATCTTAAATCATTTTGAACAAAACTCAAATGTGAAATTTATGTCGAAATTGAGTTCCATTATCGAAATTGTCCAAAATTTTCCAAATATCTTCATTTCCCCTTAATACCACCATTTACACCCTAAATTAAAATGTAAAAAAAATGATTATATTCAGACATAAAATAGGTGTAAAGGAATAAAAATTAGGAATTGAAGGAGTCATATTTTGCATGTTTATCCATTTTCCCCATACTTAGCTTTTGTTTATCCATAAGAAAACATATTCACTTAGACAAATATCAATCCAAAAGATTTTAGCCAATTTATTTCTTATAACTAAATCAATATACATACCATAAGATATAAATTCAATCAAGAATCAAGTAAAGAAATTATGTCATAGTTGTAGTTCAGTAAAAAATATGGAGTTCTTACTAGAGTTGAGATAATTTGACAAAAAAATAAGCTAATTAGAACATTAAAGACTATATTTAAAAAATGAACTTAAGACATAACAGTAGGCTCCTTTAGAAAATTAATGAGTACAAAACACTTTTTATATAAATGGACATATAATAACTTTATATGAAAATGAGTTTATGATTACAAAGTATGTTATAAAATTTTTAAATGTCAAAGTATGTTATAAAATTTTTAAATATTCTTTTTCTTAACAAACATATTTACTTTTTAGACAGAATTGGTGGTTTCTCTGCCTTCTCTCTACCTCTCAGTTTTTTTTGAAGCATGGCCTTATGCAGTGAGTTTCTGCTCTAGTTCATACTCTCCCATCTACTCTTCATCTGCCACTTCCTAAATGATAGATGAATATTTGACTATATTTTGTATTTGATACCTTTATTGTATATTTGGTACTTAATATGCTTCAAATGTTTTTACAGGTGATAATTGCCTTAATGAACATAAAGGAGAGGAATTTGGGCAAAAATGCAGCTAAAACTAAAAAAAATAGCAATCTTGGAGAAATGCACAGTCGTGCACTTTTGCGATATCCGGTGTACCTCGATTACACACACTCATGTGCACGGGCATACACACGAGCGTGTATAACCCAAAATTCTAGGTTTTCTTATAAATTTGACGTTTTGGAGCTAATTGAAGTAAGCAGACTTTTGGGAGGTGATTTCTAGACGTGAATTCATTCTATAGGTGTAATTTTGTTCTAGAGAAGTGGGAAACACGAAGATTTTATCGAAAGATCCATCAGAATATAAGATCAAGCCTCTACATCGCAAAAACATTTGATAGAAGAAATTCAGGGAGATTTAAATTTATAAACCCGTTGTTTTCTATTTGTTTTTCTTCAATGTATATTTAATTTCGTATTCGATTATGTGTAACTAAACGTCCTGTTAGTATTTAGGTTAGATGAACCTTATGTTAAAACTTTGACATGATTTGATTTTTTTATTAACACGATTGGTTATTTGATATATTGTGATATGATTATACATTTTATTTATGTTTTTATAAACCGAGATATTGGATCATAATCTGATTTCATACATAGAGATTGAGAAATCCTCGTGTGAATAGATCTAACGTAATTAAAAGGATTTGATTACAAACCTAGAGATAAGATGACATAAATCGTCCAGTATAGGGTCAAACTGAATAGAGGGACTCATAAATCAGTAACGAAATCTTATAAGATTTAACTTAAGTAATTTGGTTAGAGACCTTAAGATTAGTTGTTAGTAGACTCAAGGTCAACTTCTAGCATACCATTCGAGTCTCCATTGTTGGACCCCGTTTTCAGAGCCCAACATCGGACACGGAAGCCTGAAACTTGAGCGTGGAGGAAAGACTTGGAAGTTGAAAATTTTAGAAGAAAAGTCCCTCGGAAGCAAAGGTAGGCGTCGTCGCGGCGGCTGAGATCTCACCGCGACGCGCATAGGTGGGAAACACGTCGCGGCGAACATTTTATAATTCGTCGCAAAGAGCCTGCGAGAATTACGTTGCGACGAGCGATTAATCATTCGTCGCGACGAACCTGCGATTTTGACCTCGTTGCCACGATCGAGTGGTCTCGTCGCGACGAACAAACCCGATCTCAAAAAATACAAACTTAACTCTTCTAAATGCAACCATCATTAATACAAACCCAAAACAAAATGAACTTATACAAAAACCCAAGCAATCTTCCAAACTCCAAATGCAAATTTCATTAATAACAAAAGTAAGAGTTTTACAAAGCTTTAATGG
>JAOQMQ010000009.1:6627611-6637900 GCA_027563845.1 Erythroxylum subrotundum | reverse complement strand
CTTGAGATATTTCCTTGGAATGGAGGTGGCTAGATCTAGTAAAGGTATCTCAGTGTCTCAAAGGAAGTATACTCTTGATCTTTTAGAGGAAACTAGAATGCTAGGAGCAAAGCCAGAGGAAACACCTATGGAATCAACATATAAGTTAAGTCTTAAAGAGGGTGGTACACCAGTGGACACAGGCAGATATCAGAGACTGGTGGGAAAACTAATTTATCTATCCCATACTCGGCCAGATATCAGTTTTCCTGTCAGTGTGGTTAATCAATTTATGAGCAATCCTCCAGAGAAACACATGGAGGTAGTGTATAGAATCATGAAGTACTTTAAAATGACACCCGGAAAGGGGTTATTCTTTAAGAAAGGGGGAGTAAGGAGCATTGAAGTTTTCACAGATGCTGACTGGGTCGGATCTGTAACTGGTAGAAGGTCCACAACAGGCTATTGCACCTTTGTGTGGGGCAACTTAGTTACTCAGAGAAGCAAGAAACAACCAGTGGTCGCAAGAAGCAGTGCCAAAGCAGAGTATAGAGCTTTGGCACTTGGAATATGTGAAGGAATATGGATCAAGAGGCTCCTAGAAGAACTACAAATCACAATAGTGTCTCAAATGAAAGTGTGGTGTGATAACATGGTCACAATAGGGATTGCAAGGAATCCTATACATCATGATAGAACCAAGCATGTGGAGATGGATCATCATTTCATCAAAGAGAAAGTGGAATTTGGATTAATTGATCTTGCCTATGTGCCCACCAGTAGTCAAGTTGCAGATGTTTTTACCAAGGCACTAGCAAGAGACAGATTTGAAGAACTTAGTTGCAAGCTGGGAATGATCAATATCTATGCACCAGCTTGAGGGGGAGTGCTGGTGATATACTAATATTCTTCTACAGATACTATACAGTTGTATCTAGATTATATTGATATATAGATAGGTTGTATATAGTTCATATAGAATAAGTTCAAATCCCTTAAATTAAGGGATTAGATCATATTAGATTAGATTAGATTAGATATATCTGGATAAATTTCCAGATTTAAACTTCTCTTGTAATAGGCTATATATGGCCGTATATTTTCTATTCAATAATACAGTGAAATTATTCCCACTCTCGTACAATCACTAAGGACCTCAATTGCAAAGTTGAATTTTTCTTGACTATTGTATTCTTCAGGACCTTCACACAGGGCAGAGGATTGGAACTAGTAGACTGCAGGATGGCTTATATGTCTTGGAAGAAGGGCACCTGACAGTTGCACATCAGGCGTCTTTTGGAAATTATTTGATTAATAAGGAAAT
Organism: Erythroxylum subrotundum; assembly: GCA_027563845.1. Classification (NCBI taxonomy): domain Eukaryota; kingdom Viridiplantae; phylum Streptophyta; class Magnoliopsida; order Malpighiales; family Erythroxylaceae; genus Erythroxylum; species Erythroxylum subrotundum. Next base: position 6,636,597 of record JAOQMQ010000009.1, on the reverse strand, counting down.
TCTACAGTGGCATAGGCGATTAGGACATCCCTCATTTTTTATTCTAGCAAAACTTTATCCAAACTTGTTTAAAAGAACTTTTAATTCTTTGTTTTGTAAAGCATGCGAACTTGCTAAACACACTAGAAGTTCTTATCATTTATCAAATAATAAGAGTTTTGTTGCTTTTATGACCATTTACTCCGATGTTTGGTCCTACTCAAACTCCCTCTCTTTCTGGCCATAGATGGTTTGTGACCTTTATTGATTGTTGCACCCGATTGACGTGGGTTTATCTGATGAAAACCAAGAATGAAGTTTTTTCTTGCTTCCAATCTTTTCACAAAATGATTTGTACTCAACATGATGCTGGAGTTAAGATCTTACGATATGATAATGGAATGGAGTATATGGATGGCAAATTTTGTGCTTATCTAGATTCTAATGGAATAGTACATCAAACTAGTTGTGCCTATACTAGTGAACAAAACGAAGTTGCGGAAAGGAAGAACAGACACATTCTAGAGGTTGCTCGATCACTCATGTTCACAATGAATCTTCCAAAGGAATATTAGGGTGATGCAGTCCTTTCAACCGCCTATATTATCAACAGAATGCCACTTCGAATTTTAGATTTTAAAAGCCCTATTGAAATATTACAAGGTACAAACTCTTATACTGTACCTCCAAGAGTCTTTGGATGTGTTTGCTTTGTTCATGCTCAGAATGTTGGCAAGTTGGGGCCAAGAGCTTTGAAATGTGTGTTTGTTGGATATTCTCTCACACAAAAAGGATATAAGTGTTATCACCCTCTGTCTAAGAAATACACTGTAAGTATGGATGTCACTTTTCTGGAGTATGAGTCCTATTTCACCACATCCCCAACTCCTCTTCAAGAGGAGAATGAGATTGAAGACGAGGTATTGCTTGACTCTATAGATAATGTGATCCAAGGAGGACAAACAATTCAAGGGGAGACAACTAGTTTGGTTCAAGAAGATCGAAGTCGGCACTTAGATAGACCAGACTTAAAGACATACTCAAGGCGAGATAAGACAGAAAAAAGCCATCATGCAGTCTATGCCAATGCCATCCTCTTCCCTCGAAAACACTGGTGAGCTACAATATGATTTATCTGATGATTTACATAAGTCGTTTGCCCTTTCAAAAGGTGTTAGAAGTTGTACCAAGCACCCAATTTCTAACTATGTTACATATGACTCACTATCTCCTGCCTATAGAGCCTTTTTCTTGTCTGTTTCTTCTGTGTCTATTCCACAGGATTGGAGAGAAGCAATGAAAATTGTCCAATGGAAAGAAGTTATGATTGAAGAAATGAAGGCCCTGGCAAAAAAGGAGACTTGGGAACTTGTCACTACTCCAGAAGGAATACGGACGATTGGTTGCAAATGGGCATTCATAGTGAAACATAAGCCAGATGGATCCATTGAGAGATACAAGGCGAGATTGGTGGCTAAAGGCTTTACTCAAACATATGGAGTGGACTATCAAGAAACCTTTGCTCCTGTTGCTAAGATGAATACAATCAAAGTTTTACTCTCGTGTGCAGCTAACTTGGAATGGGGCTTACAGCAGTTTGATGTTAAAAATGCATTTCTTCATAGGGATCTGGAGGAGGAGGTGTATATGGAGATTCCTCCAGGATTTGAAGATGAGAAGACACAACGGAAGGTTTGTTGGTTACAAAACGCCTTGTACGGGCTAAAACAATCACCACGAGCATGGTTTGAAAAGTTCAATCAGGCTATGATCTCCTTTGGTTATCAACAGAGTAATGCGGATCATACCCTATTTATCAAGCACTCCCAAGGTAAGATCACGCTTCTTATTGTCTATGTTGATGACATTATTGTAACTGGAAGTGATACAGAAGAGATGGCGAGGCTGAAGAAACTACTTGCTCAAGAATTTGAAATTAAGGACCTAGGAAAATTGCAATATTTCTTGGGAGTTGAAGTCGCTAGATCAAGAAGAGGAATCTTTTATCTCCCAGAGAAAATATGTCCTGGACTTATTAGAAGAAACCGGTATGATGGGTTGTAAACCAGCTGAATCTCCTATCGAGAGCAACCACAAACTGGTACATCAGTGGACATGAGAAGATATCAGAGGTTAGTTGGGAGACTCATCTATGTTTCTCACACTAGGTTAGTCTGATAAGTCAGTACATGCATGATCCAGGAGAACCACACTTACAAGTTGTATTCCGCATTTTGCGCTATCTAAAGTCTGCTCCAAGAAAAGGCCTTCTGTTCACTAACAATGGTCATCTTAATATAGAAGCAATTACAGATGCTGATTGGGCTAGATCTCCTGATGATAGGAGGTCAACCACTAGTTATTGTACGCTCATAGGAGGAAATCTAGTCACTTGGAGAAGCAAGAAACATAATGTAGTTGCTAGATCCAGTGCGAAAGCTAAATATAGAGCTATGACTCAAGGTGTGTGCGAACTATTGTGGGTAAAGAAGCTGATGAATGAATTACAACTGACGGATGAAGGAAGTTCATCTATCTACTGTGATAACAAAGTTCTCATTAGTATAGCTCACAATCCTGTTCAGCAAGATAGAACAAAACACATAGAAATTGAGCGACACTTCGTGAAGGAGAAACTTGTGAATGCCTCTCTGCAATTATTCCATGTGGGGTCAAATGAACAACTAGCAAATGTCTTCACTAAAGGACTCTACAACAAACAATTTCATAACCTTGTTTGCAAGTTGGGCATGTGCGATATCTATGCACTAACTTGAGGGGGAGTGTTGACTAGAGATTATTAGCATTGATATTGTTAGCATTGATATTGTTATAATTACACCTATAATCTCTCCTATAATTGAGAGATTTCATAGAGTTAATAGCTAGATTACTTCCTAAATAGTCCTGGGAATTTTGTATATAAACCTTTGTTCCTATGTACACAAAATCATGAAATACAAATTATCTTCAACTTTCAACAATGGAGATGTTGCTTATGAATGATATTTGTCAAGGATTGAAAGATTTCACAAGCAAAAAAAGAAGAAAACTCATTCTTGGATGAACAACTCCTAACACATGATCGAGTGTTCAAGCATATCACTATCTACACAAAAATAGACAATGAGAAGGTAGTGTGCTAGGGCATGTTCCTCACTGGGATTTGGATGTCTCACAAATTCGGGTTACAGCCCGTGTTACATGACAAAGAGATAAAATGCAATACACAACCAAGAACACAGACATGTCAATTCCCATGTTCCTCTCTTCAAAGAGAAATTTGGAGAAGCAGTGCAACACATGGCCTAGGATAAGGTTGTGTTCCAAGCCATATTTCACATCAGACAACTTACATAATAGAGTGTCTGAAACCCTAATAAGAGAGCAACTCAGTATCATTTTACTGTAAGTTTTAGTTTCTTTCAACTGGTAACTAGAGTTTGTAGCTGTTAGAGAGACAAAAGTCCTAAAACACATCTTCCAACCATCTTCAATGAGATCAGAGATCATAATCATTCCAAGAAAGCAGAGTATGTCAACAAATTGGGATCATTATCAGGAGAAACATTTGTAACAAGTTCTATTATTTTGTTTGTTTTTGTTATTTCAAAAATGATTAATAGCTAATTTATTTGACATAAAAACATTAGATGAAACTCTAACGAATACTTGTATAGCTTGATTTTAGTTTTCTTATAAAGAGTCCTATGTTTGTAAAATATTTTGTTGTTCTTAACACTGGTTACATATAAGCAAAAGCTTAATCATGATCTTAATTTACAAGTAGATATTATCGAAACCATTTATAGATTAACCTAGGCACAATTTCATAATGTGCTAAAAATAGACCTATATTACCCTTTTGGAATTAGGGCAACCTTTTGTGAAGTATCACAGAACTTAGTGCATTCTTAAATGTTAATCATAGATATATTGGTTAATGAGTTGAAGGATAAGTGGCTAGACATCAAAAGGTGATAATTGATTGCACTAGGAGACTTCGTTGATCCAAGCATTGATCCAAGCATTAGACTTTCTAATTAGTTAAATCAAGGGTACAAGATGATGTTAGGGAGAATTTTATTCCAAATATTATATCATATTTGATTATTTGTTTGATTATGTCTAGTGGTATTTCAATCTGTTTAATTTAATTTAGGCTTCGTTTTAATCAACCACATTCGTTATTATAAATTACATAATAGTAGGAGAGTTAGACCTAGTATTTAAAATATCCTTATGGGATCGACCTATACATATGACCACACAATAACAAAACAATAGGTCCACTTAGTTCTAGTCTTCATTAAGATAGTAGAGAAAATGATAAATCTGCTAACAAGTTGCATGATTCCAACTAAGCTCAGCAATTTTTATTGAGCGGCAGCTGGTTGCAAGTGTTGCACATTACCTGCTCTTCCCGAGTTATTGAATGATTATCTGCACAAATTTCAGCACAGTTTCCCATTCCAAAATCATTATAAACATCCCATAGTCCATCTTTGAGCATTCCATCAACAAGGGTATCATGTCCAAGGCGAGATCCCTTCCTGCTTTTATTGATTGCTATATCAGAAATTCTCCAAACAAAAAATAACTATAATTACACTGATGGAAATAATCAACCAACCTTGCTTCTGCAAAGTATTTGGGCACATTAGACATGCTTTCCATGCCACCAGCAACAACAACATCATTGATGCCCAACTGTATACTCTGTGCTGCAAACATAGTTGCTGCAATGTCCAAAAAGGAGCAAAAAAGAAAGTTCTCATATGGTCTAATGTTGTTCCTTGAGGGAAACAAATTATACACGATTGAAAGAAAATGTTAGAAGCCAGGAAAACACCTTTCATCCCTGCAGCACAAACTTTGTTAACAGTGGTGCAAACGACTGAATTGGGAATCCCAGCACCTAATGCTGCCTGCCTAGCAGGAGCCTGACCTAGATTTGCAGTAAGAACATTGCCAAAGAAGACCTCTTGTACAAGGGATGGATCAATGTTGGCCCTTTTAAGAGCAGCTGCAATTTACACAGGGAAGAGTAAACAAAAAAATAGAGATTCAATCTGAAAGAGATAATACAAGATTCATCAACTGGAATGAAAGAGATCGTATCCTAACCCTCAATAGCAATAGATCCGAGCTTTGTGGCAGATAGAGTCGACAATGAACCAAGAAATCCACCCAGTGGTGTACGAGCAACACCAACAATGCAAACATCTGTGCAGATACAAACCAAGGTAATTAGACAACCAGTGGCATCAATTTTGAAAAACAGCACCAATTTATAATATGAATTCACTGTAAATAAATTCGTTAGCAGAAAACAAAGCACAAAAAGAATCATAAACCATAAATCCCAGAATTCGATCAACTCTCAATATTTCACTCTGCACTGAAGAAACTACGCTAGCAGTTACATGAATTTAATTAGAAATGTTTAGCTTTACTGGAAAGTTTACAGCACCTCTGGATTTTATTTCTGATGTTGATGCTGGAGCCATTGTGAACTACAATAGAATCTGCAGAAATTGCAAAACCAAACGAGTAATCCTTTAGACAAACCATGAAAGGAAAAACGATTTCATTAAAAACAAGGCTCTATCACGAATAAGCTTATACACGACACGTGAGCACATGGTTTCCATTCCATGTCCCAGTTAAGCAGAGAAATGCAGTTTATCACTGTTGTTATATCAAAAATTGCACAGAAAAAGCATGAAAATTGTTTATCAATCTTTTTCAAAAAAAAAAATTGTTTATCAATAACAAAATGCGATCTTGCCACTGGCCGACTATAATTTTCCACTTCCATGAAAAATAACAAAATCAATCAATCATTTATTGATTTTGTTTCTTGCTTCTGTACAAGAAGTAAAAAGCGTAAAGTGAACCGATTCCCCGATCACAAAACGCTCATATGAATTCCTTTTAGAAACACCATGAAATTCACAAGAAAATTGAGAAGCTCGCATTTTGGAGTTCAAAAGAAAAAATGAAAAGACAAAAGAATAGAAGATGATCTCGGAAACCAAGCAGCGCAAGCGTGAAACAAGCAACATATTGGATCTGAATTACCAATGGGACTTAAGAAAGAAAGAGAGAAGAGAGGTTGATCGTGTCATTGTACCTAAGTACTAGGGGCAACAAGTGAGAAGTATAGTATGAGAAGACTTTGATTCGACACGCTCTGAACTGAAGAAATGTAGGCTGCAGTGTGATCGGTTCCTATATTTACACGAGCTGAGAAAATGTTCAAAGTACCGAACCACTTGACTTGCTCGGTTGGGTTGGGCTGACCCACTCACTCACTTTTCAGTCAACCTACGCCGGTTGACTCCTCAGTGGGTTGGATTGGGTTGGTTAGGTTGACCTGCTAACTCACTTATCAGTCAGCCTACCCCGGTTGACTGTCTTTCCTTCGTCCTCAGTGGGTTGGGTTGGGTTGGATTGGGTTAACCCACTCAATCACTTATCAGTCAACCGACGCCGGTTGACTCTCTTTCCTTGGTCCTCAATCCTCACCGTATTACTTCACCTGTCCTGGTTGTTTTTACTTAAAGACTTGCTTCGGTTGGTACTCCCTCGACAACATTAGTGGGCAATAAATAACCTTAGGTGTGAAATAAATAAAGCAGACTGAGTAAAGAAAATAAAATTTATGGTTAAATACCTAAGACTTTATGATTTTACCAAGAGTTTTCTAAAAAAATCTAGGGTGACATATAAGAATTAGAATGAAACTTAAAACCTATAGTTAACTTCTAATTTTACCTAAGGTTTTTTTTTTTGAAAAATGATTTTACCTAAGATTTAAAAATAAAACATTTAAACTTTGATTTAAAAGGGCATTTTGATTTGTAGGATATTTAAACAGAAAGGACACATTAATTGTAGGATGTTTAACAAAAAAAATATACGATAAAAAGTAGAACATAACTCGTGATGAGATAGATGAAATAAAATGAGGTTCTTATTGAAAAGGATTTAACGGATCTTAAAAGGAGGCTGAATTAAAAAAAAAAAAAGAAATTAGTGAACTGGAATATTTGAAATGAAAACTAAAAGACTAGATTTAAATCTGTTTAGTATTATTTGGACTAAAAGCTTTTTGGAAAATTTTTCAAATTTAAAGAATTGTATTAAAATAAGGACTAAGCCTTGAAACTAGAGTATATCTTTACAAAATGATAGCTAGAGATTAGCCATAAAGTGTGACCTAAATGGATATAAAGTAAAGCTCAGAAGCAAAAGAGCTAACAGAATTTAGATAACCACTTGAACATTACATAAGAAATAGCTTCTATCATTTCACAAACACCATATTTTGGCCATGCCTTGAAAAAACCAAACTAAAAGGTCTAATCATTATCATTTCTCTTATTTTATTAGCCATCGGTTAAACATTCAAGCTGGAATTTCTGAATACCCAAACATTTCTTCCAACAAAATAAAGTAGATTATGTAACCAAATTTGATAAAAGTATCCTTAAGAAATTGTTGATGGTTTGAAGCCTAAAGAACTATGCCATTCTAGTTTTTATAAGGGCAAGGCATGTTATATTTTTGTTGCAAATCCTTCTATAAGTAGCTAAAAAAGGAGTAGTTGAAGAAAAGATGTTGCTTTTGATTTAGGAACTTGTAGGCAAAGTCCACAAATTAAATTAGGAAGGGGATGAGGGCCCTAGGTTTGTTTGGTGTACTTAGGCTATTTCTAACCACTAACCAAAAGATGAAAGAAACTACAAAGAAACATATTTATTCCAAACCAACTTACACTATGCAAGATTAGGAGCATGATTCTTGAACTGCTCTCTGCATGATTTATTGGTGAAAAGATCAAATGAATTACCTAACTAGATGGTGTTATCCTTGAGGTTGGATTTTGGTTGGTAATTAGGAAAGCATAGTTTAAAGAAGTTAGCTTCCCTATTATCTTAGAAGTGCATTCCAATATTGAAATTTAAGTTGGAGATATAGAGGCCATATAGAGCTCCATTTGTCACATCAAAGTTAGGTAAAATTATTAAGCCATATTCTCATTTTAATAAGCCTTCGTAGACTACTTCTTAGCTTTAAGAGTTAATGCATATTCTAAGAAGTATCTTTCCTTGGTTTGATGGTCCAGAAATTTTTATCCTCCAAGTAATGATCGTTGATCCATTTGACCCACAATGTTGGACCCCAGACTTTTCTTAAAATATTGGAACTATTGAATGGGAAATTTTGGTGATTAGTCACGAGTTAAGAGCAAATGAATGAAAGTTCTTGAACCAAGAACTTGATAGATAAGAGTAAAGTAGGGAATGATAAAAGTGGATAGATTCATGATTTGCTATGGTGTTTTTGGTGGATAAGAGATTTTGAAATAGAAAGAATTAAGGTGAAAGTTAGCAGAAAAAAAATGAAAGCAATATTTGTGAAGTAAATTGATGAAAAATATGTATTTATGTGTATGTTCTGTTATTAGTGTTCATGATTAGTCTTGGATTATAATTTTCTTTATGGAGGACATTGATTTGAAATGAAGTTGAGAATAAGGAGTAAATGAAGTAGATAAGGTGATCTTGGTATGAGTTGTGTAAGGAAAGATTTTGAAATAAAGGGTTGATCTGGAAAATATTCACTGAGTATGCTTCGTTCTGTTAGCCACAACGTTTTCTCTAGTGATCCAAACCAGATGATTCTTAATTTGGATTAAACTAGAGGTATGTGGCTACATTTCTTATGAAGATATTGAATTTCAATTCTGTCTCTAAGAGTCTCAAAATTTTTCATGAAGTTAAGAATTGGGTGCAATACGTTGGTGTATGAATGGAAAATTCATCTTTGGCTTTTAGGGGCAAATTTGGGATTGATATAAATAGGTTTTGGCAAAGTTTCCTTGTTGAAAGTTGTAGATCTTTCCTTTATCTTTCCAATGGTATATAGTATGAAAATTTTGGACATCTGAGCTGAAAGTTATGATCTTTATAAGTGGAGACATTCTGGAGCAAAAGTA
>JAOQMQ010000009.1:6486781-6498958 GCA_027563845.1 Erythroxylum subrotundum | reverse complement strand
AAGTAATTAGCTCCAAAAATTAATCCGTCAGACCTCAAAATTCATCTAAATCATGCTTAATTCATCAAGAAAATTTCGGGGGCCAACACATTATATTTTTCAGTTTAATTTTGTGATTTTCTTTAAAGCCTTAACTCAACGAATCTGGATAGTGTTTAAGATTGAGTCTGTTTTTATTTTTGTTCAATGTTAATTTAAGTGAATCAATTTCACCTTCGTGGGAGACGACCTTGAGTAATCACTACAACTTCCTCATATACTTGCAAGTAGGATAGCCTAGGTATTTTAAAACTTATTTGGGCACAACAAGTTTTTGGCGACGTTGCCAAGAAGGTGTTAGCATTTAGACTTAAATTAATTTTGATTGTTTTTGTTTGCTAATGTGATTTTGAATGTTTGTGTTTAGCATATATATTTTACTGTGTTATTTTGTTAACGTGTTTTGTTATTTTCATTATTGATTTAGTAGTTTCTGTAGTTAGTGTGTGCTAGGAAGGAGGTCTCTAAAAGTGAACTTGTTTAGTTTATACTAGCAATGAGATCTCTAAATAGTGAACCGGTTGCTTTTATTGATAACGTACACCGAATACGAAGAACTCAAGGGAACTTTGAAGATAATCACGAGGAACCTAAGCGTGAAGATCAATTTAATAACCAAAAGATGGGTGAAAGGTAGTTAGTGATGAAGGAGTATGCCAGATCTGTGATCGGTATTGCCACTTTGTGCATCCGTTTGGAAGAGGCAGCCAGAAACTATGAACTGAAGAACATCCACTACAATATGTTGACATCTTTCTATAGGGCTTCCAATGAAGACCCTTTCAATTTCAATTGGGAATTCTATACCACTCTCCAAGCCTTTCTTTTGGATGGCTTAGACGAAGGTCAACTCAAAATGAGATGTTTCTCGTACACATTAAAGGATCAGGCCAAGGTGTGGTTGATGACTTTTCCATCTGATTCATTGACTATATGGGAGGAGGTGTACAACAAAGTCATGGGAAATTTCTATTCCCATTAAAAGACCTTTAAGTTGCGCACCAAGATAGCTACCTTCACCCAAATAGAGGGAGAGCCATTCCACGAGGCATGGGAACCCTTTAAACTCTTGCTGATACAATGTCCATACCACCATTTCCCATTGCACATGCTAAACTGTTATGATGGGTTGACACTGTAGTGCCAGTATATGATAGACAATGCAACAGGAAGAGCTATAAGAGAGAGGATAGTCGAAGAAGCGTATGAAATCTTCGAAATGTTAGGGGCCAATTCTTAACAAATGAGCATTAGGAGAAAAGAGTTAGAGTTTATGAAGTGAGCTCGAATCAAGAATTGACTATGTAGTTAGCTGAGTTGACAAGGTATGTGAAGATGCTACCTAGAAGGCTACCCCATGTTCCAAATCAAGAGATGTGTGCTATATGTGGAAATTTTGGTCATGGAGCTAATGTTTGTTCGTATTCTTACAAACCTTTGGTATATGGGGAAGAAGAAGTTAACTCACTTAACGATTTTCATCCAAGGGAGTGAAACTCGAGCACCTACATCCTTGGTTAGAGAAACCACCCAAATTTCTCTTGGAAGACCATCAATCCACTGTTGCAACCCTAACCACAATATCATAATTTTCAAAGGCCAAACTTTTACCAAGGGCAATCCTCAAATGACAGCCTATCAAGAAAGCCTTCTTTGGAGGAAAGCCTGAATGCAACCATTCAGGTCACAATTCAGAATCAAGAAACGAACAACAAGAGATTTGATTCCTTAGAAGCATATATTAAAAGGATTGAGATTCAAGTAGGGCAATTTGTAGCTTAAATGCATAACAATCAAAAGCGAAGGTTGTCCAATCAACCCAAGCAAGCCCAAGCGATTACTGTTCTGAAAATTGGTAAAATGATTAACAATTATGTTGAGTTTCCTTCTGAACTGTCTGATACTGATAATCAAAAGAAGGAAAGCCTCACTAAAGAAGAATATGAGCATAATGAGAAAAGCAATGGGAGAAACTCTTCAAGTCACATTCAAAAAGGTAAACAACTTAAGCATGACACTAAGGACAATGAAGGATAAAAACTGCATAAGGCAATAGATCCTTATTGACCACCAATTTCTTAACCAAACTGCCTTAAGGAATCGAAATAAGATGATCAATTTTCCTATCTATACAGCATACTTTTTAAGGTCAATGTTAATCTGCCATTATTAGATGTGATTAGGAACATTCCGAGTTATTTCAAGTTCTTCATGGAACTAAGCACTAAGAAACAAAAGTTTGAGCCTAACAAAAAGGTACTGGTTTCAGAAGTAGCAAGTGTAATTCTACAGCAGCATTTACCTCCCAAACTAAAAGACCCTAGACGTTTTATCGTGAAAGCATCAATGGATAATGGTGATAAGGTTAAGGGTATGCTTGATCTTGGAGCAAGCATAATCCCTATGCCTCACTCTATTTATGAGAAATTGGATCTAGGACGGTGAAGACCTACGAACATGTGTTTGCAACTAGCTAATAGGTCAATCCATTATTCGAATGAAATAATGGAGGACGTGCTAGTGAAAGTTGGAGGATTGATTATTCTTGTAGACTTTGTTATCCTAGACATTGGGGAAGTGAAGGAGAAAGAAAAGGAGCACTTCATACTCCTAAGGAGGCCTTTTATGGCCACCACTAACACTGTGATCGATGTGAAAAATGGGAAATTGAACATGACTATCTTAGGAGAAACAATAAAATTTTCAATCTTTAATGTTGAACCTATTCCTACTTTTACTATTTCTAAAGAATGTTCTTTTGTTGATCGAGTTAATACTGCTTATTTTGATTTTGCCTTGTAGGAAGAAGAAGAAAAGAAGCTGGACTTGGTTAAAGAGAGTGATGAATGCTGCCAATTACTAGTGGATGCAATTGAGGAAGTGTTTGGAAAATTCGTAAAGACAGAGTCGAATGGAAAGGAGAAAATAGTGGAATTAATCACTTTGAGCGTCCCACCTTGAGCATGACCAATGAGGCATCCAGCTACAAGACGTTAAAGAAGCAACCCATTTAATTTATGTTTGTTTTTCAATTATTTGTTTGTTATTATTTTTCTTAGTGAACCTTAACTTAGTTTATTTTCTTTGTGTGCGTAGGCCTAATCTTTCGTCTCTTCTATCTTTTTTCCTTACAGATGTTCTTCATTCCTCGACGTAGTACACCAAGTTCCACACCAGATCAACGCAGTGATCACCTCTACATTTGTATCGTATTTCTATCATTTTCTTTGCTGCTTTTTAGTTTAATATCTTTTAGTTTTTAATGTTTGTCCTTGTTCGTGTTAATTTTTGTCTTTTGTCTTAGACCTCTCTTTTACCTTTTAGTATCACATTAGAAATAGTGTGATATTTAATTGGGGGTTATTATTTAAAAAAATTATGTTTGTTATGTATGTTTTCCCATTTAATAGTTAGAGATGCATGGTCATGAAATAAACTCGAACGAGATTAGAAATGCATAATATGAGTGAATGAGTATACTTGCATGCTTAGACTGATTGGCTTAGATTTCGATTAAAAGGACATTAGCTTATTGTGATAGATAAATGACACTTTTCTTTGGTAAGAATTTAAGTCTTTTAAACTATTCAACACCAAATTCAAGTATTCATTGTTGAGAGTGTTCTTTCATCCTTAAGGAACTTTAGAACTTGCTTTCAGATACTAGTTAAGATCATATAAACTTATGCAAACATTGAAATGATGAAGGCAATTAGAATTTACCCATTTTGCTTAAAAAAAGCCACCATGATATTACCTTCAGCGAACCCCCTTTGAGCTTAACATGAAACTTTTTCTTTCTTTAAACCCAAAATATGAACCTTGACCTTAATTATTTATCCTCTTCATTGTACCTACCATAAGGCAAGTTGAGCATTTGAATGTGTACGAATGGGTTTAGGGAATAATTTTTTGAACAAGTGTGGGGGAATCATAACTTATAGTTGGCTTTTGAGTTAGGAATGGGTAGGGTTGTAATAATTTGTATCTCTCCTCTACATTTTTCTCTTCCAAACTTGATCTTATTCTAAATAAATAAATGAAATATATAGTAAAAAATAAATAAAGAAAAAAATCAAGAAAAGAAAAAAAAAGACGAAAAAGAAATATAAAAGAAAAGGAAGAGAAGAGAAGATGACCAAAAAATGAGAAGAAGAGGAGAGGTAAAAATGGGAAGTGTTAATTTTGGTAAATGAGAGGAAAGAATTGAGTGTTTTATGGTTCATTGTTTTGAATTATTTTAAATACTCAATTTGTGTTATAGTTTTAAACCACGATTTTCCTTTTTACTACCCTTAGCCCAACCCCATTACAACCGAAATAAAGACCTTTGGATTGATGTTTGTGTTTGATATGAGTTGTGGAGATTGGATTAGTAAGCAAGCTTATGATAGATGCCTTACATGAAATGAACGATGAGTGAATACATATCATGCCTTTGAATGCATGAGAGAATGGAGAGTGAAGTGAGAGTCTGTCACATTTGATGATGGTTCTTTGAATTGAAGTGCTTGTTGATTTTGGCTAAATATGCAAAGAATAGCTAGTTCATTGAGTATTATGAGTTTCAAGTTCTTAGGTTGTGTTTATTGAAATGATCATTGATATCTTTGACTATTATTTGGGAAAATTGTTGTTTCCATTGTTTGTTCTTTTATAGTTTAGTGTTCTTTATTATGCTTGAGGATAAGCATATTTTAAGTGTGGAGGAATTGTTGTGTATAGTTTCTATTGCTTTTAATTGCCTTCAAATCTTGATTTTGGTTACAAATCCTTGTATTTTGATCCAAATGTGAGATAAATTGAGTAGAAATGGTGTGACTATTACATGAATGTTAATTGGATTATTTTTGTGAATTTTGCATGAAGGTTGAAGGGAAAGTTGACGTAAATTTGCATGAAACGAAAAGAAGAAAATAGAGAAAGGTGGTGACTAGCATGTCACCACCGTGACATGTTAAGTCACGATGGTGACTTAAATTGTCACCATCGTGACAAGTTATTCACAGTGATGACTAAATTTGTCACCACCATGACCATGACTGCACGAGGTGACAATGAGTCACACCCGTGACTACCATACTCACCCTGTGCAAATTCTTATACACTCTTTTAATCTGTTCGTTTTATTATGTGGCAACTATAGGTTGAAGGGGCAAGAAAACCTAAACCTAGGCGAGGCTAGAAATAGAAAGGATAGGAGGTTGACGGTAACATCTTTCATTTCATTCTTCATTCTTCACTCAACACACACCTAAGGAAAATGGAGAAAAAGAAGTCAAAGAAGAGAGAAAGGAAGCAGAGACTAGTCGACTGAGGGTAAGAAGAGAGAAACATAGCAGAGAGGGGAAGGCAGTGCGAGCATCTGGGTGAGAAGAAGCTGAAGTAGAAGGCGAGAGCTAATGCGGGAGGCTTGAGAGGGGCAGGAGACCACCACCTTCACACTCACCTGGTCCTTATTTGCTTATTATATTCGTTTGTTGTTCTGTTTCTAGTTTATTTACTGAACTTATTACTTTCTTAGCTTAACCTACTGTTACTTTGTTATCTTTTCATAGTTCATTTAGTATTCAATGTTTTATTGATTTAATACTTCTGTTGACATTAATATGGGACTGAAGTATATGGAGATGATAAACTATGTTTATGCTATGATGGACTGATCTCTTTTTCTTGAGAATTAATGTAGTTATTTAGTTGACTATGCATAATTGAGTTACAGATTTGTTGTCTTATTTATTTATGTGGCTTCTGAGTTGAATGGATGTAATAGAATGGCCAAACTTTGCATTATTTTTAGTTTTAAACGAAGGACTGAGAGGATAAGTTTAATGTGAAACGAGAAACTATGGACTCTTAGGTTAAGAACTAGAAATATATTAAATTAAGTGGTAATTAGTAGTCAGGTTTCCATAATTAATTCGGATAATAACTTGTTGAATACTAAAGCTAAATTAGTTCATCATTCGAGTTGATTTAGAACCTAACTGTTAATTTTAGTAAGACAACTATCCAATCATGTCCCTTAATCATGCATAGGAGATTAAATTAGTAAAATTAATTCTCAAGAGTTTTCCATTTCGATTAATCTATTCTTCTTTACTTCCGGTTGAATCATTATCCTTTTCAGTTTAATTTTGTGATTTTGTTTAAAGCCTTAACTCAACAAATCTGGATAGAGTGTTTAGGATTGCATCTATTTTTATTTTTGTTCAAGGTTAATTTAAGTGAACTAATTTCACCTCCATAAGAGACAACCCTAAATAATCACAACAACTCCTTCGTATACTTGCGAGTAGGATAGCCTAAGTATTTTTACAACTTATTTGGGCCCAACAAACTCAACCTTATTTTTTATTTTTATTTTATATAAAAATAAAAAACAACGATGTTTTTTGTAATAGTTGTAAGGCCTCAGACCGAATCAGACCTGGACTCAATTATAAAATTAGGTTAAACTTTATCATTAGAAAAGTAAACTAACTCGAATTTTGAATTGTGGTATAAATTTGAGTTGTGTGTGACAAAAGAAAGGAAATTTTTTAGTTACATTAAGTTGTGTGGCTATTGATTTGACAAATAAATTATAAGTTTAATCTATAATGGTTCCTTTTTACTATGTAAAAGATGTCCAATGAGTTTATCTTCACTTAAACGAAAATGTTGTATACTAGATTATACTTTTCCTACCGAAGAAAGAGATAACGAAAAGTCATAAAATAAAAGATAGTAATTTTACTTAGTTAATTACTATTTTTTATTTACTTTTAGACCACTATGTTGTATGGATTGGATTAATTATTTGACTACTATAATTCAGTCTAAAATTCATTAGATTAATTATTTTATTTTTAATTTATTTTTAAACTAATATATTGTATAATTTATATTAATATTTGATCACTACGATATATTCTGCTTCTGCACACACCAGTAATGACTCGTGACTACAATAGTTCATAAGCGTTGATAATAATATAAAAATACATGGAGAAAACTCATCAATATGTATTAAGACAACAGATTAATAATCAATAGCTTACTAATTTATTTTAATAATAAAAAATATATTAATTAATTTTATTATATTAATGAAGTTTAAAATTATAAATAAAATTTGAGAAATTGATTATTTTATTTCACTAACTAATTAAAAATAATTTTTTAAATAATTAGTAATATATTAGACAAATATAAGTAGTTATATGTAAATATGATGAACCAATAAATCAATTAATTAATATGTTGAACACTTACTACCCCTAAATTTAAATAATTTCTAGGTAAAATTTAAAGAAAAGGGGAAAATGAGATAGAAAGTACCATGATATAAATAAGTATGATATGGTAGAATGACTCTAAGCATGAACTAAAATTGCTCTTCATACTATATTCAGATAACCTTCAACCCTATAAATAGGATTTCTTAGCAAAGTATTAAAATGATCAAGTTGTTGTAATGTTGTCAACTTAGCATATAAAAAATGACTCATAAAATGCAAGGTTATGATTAATGAAAAAAATTGATTTCAGCAATATTAATTGATTTAGTACAATGGAGCTCATCTTGGTTTACATTTTGCAACCTAAACCTTTACAAACATCACTATCAACCTAATCCGCCCATAAGCCTCTCTTCCTCTAGCTTCTCCCCAGTTGTAAAGACCAAAAATGAAAGGAAGAAACATTGAATGTTTGTACAGGGAGCAAGATTCAGATGGGAACTTCATTTGCCACTAGCTTTTCTTCTTTTGACAGGTACAATGGTTACTTTTCTCCCAGAATTGGATGTTCCTGTCTCTGCTTGCCGTAAAACAGCTATAGCCGCCTTGTGTTGGTTTTTGTTTGCTTTGCCATCTGTAAATGGTTTTAACTCAAATGCCCCTCTAATGAAGCCTCTAGCAACCTGAAACGTTCAAGAGCAACCCTCTGTAGATTTTCCAAATTGCTAAAACAAAGAACAAGTAGCACCATAGACGCTCAGGACCACCGTTAAATAAGAGAAAATCAGAGCTAAACGTGCAGAGATCCCATGCTCGCATTCTATTGTAAAATTAGCAAAGCAGAGAGAAATATTCAAATATTATGCTGCAATAGTGAACAAGATGAAAAAATGCATAAGAATATAAAATATTGTAGGAATCTTGGGACATGTTGAAGAGGGCATATAAGCTGCTCTATTTCCCCATTTTGATAATTGAAAGATAAATATATAAGAGCAAATCTCGAAGATAAAGTCCTTATATACGAGGTTAATCAATAATATATGCTCGAGGGAAGTAATATTTTGGCATCCTGATTCTTTTTTTTTTTAAATAAAGGAAGAAGACAACTGAAAGGGTTCCTTGTAATTGATTAATTCCACCCTGAGTTCTTCTGTTTCTTTCCATCCAGATCTGCATAACAGTGACATAACATAATATGATATATATGTCTTGTTAAGCGTGTCTAAAATTCTATTCTGTACTGTCGATGATTCTGGAAACTCACCATAAATGTGAGTTCACAATCAAAGTGAAACTGATCTCTAGACAAAAACTCATTTGAACACAACAGATAGTTGATCAAGGGACGGACCATGTTTAATCAGGTGAAAATTGGTGACAGGTTCAGTAAGAATTGTAGTCAACCGTCCACTCCTAACTACTCCAACCACTCTGCAGCTGTTGTGACAGTATACACTACTCTCCTCTCACAAACATGTAGAGGATAAAACAGTTGTTTTCTTTTCTAGTGAACTAACTAATTTTAGCTTTATTAAGTTAAAGAAGGCATCTTTTCTTTATAGTTTTGGTAAGAGTAATAGTGTATATGTGATGTAATTCTAACAATCTCATTCTTTACATGATATGAAATCGTTAATTATGGTGATGAATATAATGTGTTGTTTATCTGCAAGTTACACTACTTGCAAATTCTCAACGTGTTAGCTAGTCTATTATATCCGAGAGTGATGGGAATAAGCAGAATCCTACATGAAATACTATGAGAGCTAAACGGTCATCAGCTATTCCATATATTCTGATTACTCCTGAAAACTAAGAACATCCAAGGGAAATCAAGAATGACTTCTTGGATCAGAAAACAGGGTGATTCATAAACCAATCAAAGCTAAACAAGAGATACTTAGAATAATTGAGAATAGCTGCTCAGTTTCTCAATAATTACAGAAGCTTTTCCATGATTCAAGAGATGGAAATATGGATGTTGACAGACAGTTCCATTACTTTGTTACAAGTGTTTCTACAAAATTGTAGAACCCCTCAAACCCAACACATGCATAGAATTTCAATATACAAAATATAGATTGCAGTGGTTCATTTGTCATACCTTTAATAGGATCCAAACTTTAAGAGAGCTGCTCACAATTGCAAGTCTAGTTCTTTTCCCTGAAGTTAAGTAGCTGCACATGTGGTGGTCAACTCTCAACATAAGTCGTGGCCAACTCTTAGGATTTTCAGGGTCTGCCTTCTGGTCCATCATTGCCTAGAACATACAGATATAACCAAATGATCAGAAGATTCCTGTTTTACAGCACAAATAAATGGTTTCGGTAACTGCAAAGAGATGTGGCTCTTGTGAAGGGATATGTTTGATGGGGACTATTTATAGGTACCCATATAATTCATGTGAATGGATTTTTCCTGAGTCTTGAACCTGACTAACCAATAGAAATTTGAGGCAGTCACGCCCCACAGAGCAATGAGGTCTTTAACAATAATATGACATATAGAGAGAAAATGGTAAACTTTTTACTTACAAGCAAACGACAAATTTCTTGTTCAATCTTTGAAAATGAGGTTTCCAGAGCTTCAACTCTCCCAGTTGCATGGCAGCAGGTGCATGGTTCACTAATCATAAATGTCACACTAGGACGAACCTGTCCAACAACATTCCAGTATGAGATAATGATATAAGTGAGCTTAGATTTTATAAAAGAAATTAAAAAAGAGGGGAAATAATTACAAGCTTTAATTTAGTGGAATGAAGAGTAGGAGTTGAGGTGAAAGTAAAAACGATAGCTTGAATAGTAATAAGTTAGATAAGTTATTTTATTTGTTTAGTACTTATTTAAGAATATAGAACTCTTATCAGAATTCAATTTTGTTTTAGATATTTTAGTTACCTTTGCTACTAGATATATATCTATATATATATGCATGTGTGTGTGTGCGCGCGCGCGAGCGCGCGTGTCGGGTGTGCGTGCGCTTGTGTGTACTCACCCAGCCCTTCGATAATAAGCTCCTGAATTTTTTTTCCAAAAACATAGTTCTCAATTAGAAGATGAGATGCTTTCTTCCAAGAGTGATTCTTAGATCTTATCAGTGATCACTAGTTCCTCACGATCCATTACTTGTTTACCTCACTAAATTCCCACACTTTTAACTTGAATTTCCAACAATCCAAATCCTAAATTCTGGCCATATCAAATCTTAAAATTCCAGCTATTCGAAAATTGAAATTTCAGCAACATAAGCTGAAATTACAAACCTAAAACTCAAATTCTAGCAACCAGAATTCATAAATTTTGTGAGTCCTACCACTAGTTTGATATATCTTCTACTCGTCCTACATCACTTAATCTTAGTATAATAAGTCTGGCTTTACTGATCTTGTAAATTCACTTTCATTAACATTGTTCAAGCAACAATTACCTACACAATTTTTTCACTAGTAGTCAGTCAGATATACTAGTTACAGTTCAGCTTTGCACATGTTCCTGGTACCATCGTCTTTTGGTGAAATTTGTGAAGTTAAAATTGATGAGAATAAATGCTAACATTAGACCAACATACCCTCTTTCTTGTTATTTCCATAAGCCCATGCTTTGACAACTCAGAGACTTTTACTGTTGACCGGTCACTCTCAACAGCTCTCTTCATTTCTTCATAAACCAATCTCTTATTTGCTAACATAAAAAGCAGCAAAAAGAATGACAAGGTAAGATGGTTATAGTAAAATACAAACTATACTTAACTACAAGTTTCAAAAAAATAGGAGAACAACATCTTTGGCCTACTTATTACCATGCCAGAAAACCCATTTCATTTTTCAGACAATGATTCTGGAAGAGGGGGAAGTACATGATCTAGGGGAACTGAAGCAGGTCTATAGCAAATTCTCCTAATTTTGTTTGCCTGGGTGCTAAAGTACTTGTGTGCAGACTTACAGAAAGATGATGTATGCATGCCCACTCACCCAAACAAATTAATGCTCAAAGAACAAGAACTTTTAGCTTACATTCATCTGCCATATCTATGAAGTCCACAACTATAATTCCACCAATGTCTCTCAACCGTAACTCCCTTGCAATCTGAAATGTACATTTCCCATTAAGCCATTGGCACATCAAATCTTTAGCAGAATAGCTAAATAAATTGTCCTTTGAATTCAAAATCTATTCATAAGTCCCCCTTTAGATACTAATGAAACACTGTATATAATGTCTATTTTTTTTCAAATGGTCTTCACATCAATGATCATTGGTCAATGCACAAGCAGTAATTATACAGAAACTCTGGCTGCAATGGTAATGAATACCTGTAGAAGTTCTTAAATAGCACAAATGAGCAACACATTGTTCTTTTTTTTCAGAAAAATTGAAAGCAATGCTATTGAGTTACTGAATGGCAAGTGCAAATGAATTATGTATAGCAAAAGTGAAATATTCAGAAGTCAAAATCCAGTTATCCAGCCAGAATCATGGCAAACTAGAAAATTAATCAACTATTCCCAATACATTCTCCTTTGGCTAATCAGATTCATCTGACATACTTGTTTTGCAGCAGCTAGATTTACATCAAGAATAGCTTTCTCTTGTGAAGTTCCCTGACCAAACATCACATGGCCTCCATTTACATCAATCGAGACTAATGCCTCCGTTTGTTCAATCACAAGAGAACCCCCATTGGCAAGTGGAACCCTGACAGACAAGAAATATCATCAAAATTCCAATTAAAACATTCACACAATACTACCACCAGTAAACAACCAGCTCATGCCAACAATACCTCAAAGCATAAAGGAATTACAATAAAATTCTAGATTCCTGGGGCAACGTTTGATAGGTTGAACTATCGAGATTGTATTATTTACGTATAATGTGTAAGAACAGCAATGGTTTCCTCCTGGAAATGT
>JAOQMQ010000009.1:6465188-6476273 GCA_027563845.1 Erythroxylum subrotundum | reverse complement strand
TTGTTACGATCATTTCATTCTTTCCTTTCATAAGGTTAGGGGTCAAAAATGTTTGACCTCTTAAAACCATCTTCCTTCTAATACATGATTCCATATGTCTCTTTAAATGAGACGTTCTACCTTTCGAACAACTTGAATACAACTTTTGACAATAATTGCACTCTGCTTTTTCAATTCCGTCGGTCGATATAGTCTTATTAAAGTGATTCCGAACTTCACTTTTATATTGAGTAACTTGAGTTCTAATTGAACTTCTATCTTCACTTGGTGTCGGAATAGAAGTCTCTACTTCTACATACTAGATTAGAACTCTCAACTGAAGGAATATACTTATCTATTTGACAAAAACATATAAATACTTAGGGTTAGAAATAAGAATGTATTAGGAAATGACACATTCTAGTTAAAATATTCCATATAAAACAAAATGTTCAAGCAAATCAAAGAATGTCCAAACTTTGAACATGCTAGAATGTCCAAGTAAGTTAGGTATATCATTTAGAGGATTAATACAAAGATGATATAGAATATGCTATATGTATTAATCCTCTAAAAACATTTGCATTATACTTTTAAATCTTACATATAAATCCATCTTTGTGTATATATGCATCCTACTTTAAATTGGTGAAACCTAAATATATGCACTCACATGTATGAAGACATTTA
Source organism: Erythroxylum subrotundum (assembly GCA_027563845.1). Taxonomy (NCBI): domain Eukaryota; kingdom Viridiplantae; phylum Streptophyta; class Magnoliopsida; order Malpighiales; family Erythroxylaceae; genus Erythroxylum; species Erythroxylum subrotundum. Next base: position 6,475,604 of record JAOQMQ010000009.1, on the reverse strand, counting down.
CTTAGAATTATTTTACTGGAGTAACTCTTTAATGTATTTGTCTTGTTGAAATTGAAATATGGATTTAAGTACTCAAGTCACATGTGTACAACTTACAAGTATAAATTTGGAGTATACAATTTTATCGAAGTAAGTAATCATTGACAAACCATACTTAGTGCTATTTACTAATTCTAGGGTTGATAAATGAAATATCTTTAAATTGGATGCCTCAGTAGTCATTACTCTTTAGTTGCATCCATCCCTACTAATATCTAATTTCTTATTTGATGGTTCTCTTGTAAATAACTGTTTGAAACAAACAAAAACTCATGCGGTTGTGCCCAACATTCATCAATACTATATCAATGTTGATTTGTTGTCAGTTAAATATTATATCAATGTTGACATAGTATTGTTTATTATCTTTTGATTTTAGATACTAAGCTCCCCTGATACGTGGGACTCACAAAAATCCAATATTTTTATACCTTAAATTCTACTCATTGCTTTCTGATAAGGAGATCAAAGATGTGGAGCTTGCAATTCTTTTTATAACTTCTACAAACAAATATTGTGAAGAAAACAACTAGATGAAGTAACCAACTTCCCAAACTTGTGTCATTTCTTGTCTTCAAATTTAAGAAATGCATTGCAAAGAATTGTTCATTAATTTACAAGAGCTCTTCAGGAGAAGATTGATAAAGAATCAAGGATGTTGATCTCCGAGAGCTTAGAAAGTGAAGTAAAATTATTGCATCCTGAAGACAATAGTAGGTCTGAATCCTGCTCATACAGAGAATGAATCATATCTTGTAGCTTGTTCTCTTACAATAGTTCACATGTTTAGAATTACTGTATGAGATGTTTTTCGAAAATGATTCAGTAGGTCGTAAAGAGAAAAAAAATGTGAACGAAAAGCTTTTAAATGAGCTAGTGGGTATAACCATATAAAAGAAAGGTTGCTTAGAAAGCTAATGGATAGAAGTTTCTGGTGCCCATTTAACAGTTATAGTCGAGAGAGAAGAGGTAATGGAACGACTCTTCTTTCACATACACAAATATGTCCGCAACCGCAAATTAGATCACAATTCACAACTCATCTCAGTAACACATTAACAAGCAATATGCAATCTTCTTTCAGTCTCTCACCATCATCACGAACATCTACTACCATGTGATCTAATAAAGAAGCAAAACAACTAACAATCAAGAGTGCGGCATTTCACCAAACACTATACATGCGTTATCCCATATTCCCAACATTAATGTACAAAGTTCTCAAATTAGCCAAATTAGTTCTCAAAACAACCAACTATTAATAAAAAAAACAAAATTGACGAAAAGAGAATGAAAGATTACCTTATTAAGTACATTGGACCGTTCACCGTTGATTGTTTTGAGCGTTGGTGACTTCGACGTGCACACGATCGATGATAAAGGACAGATGATATGAAGAAGAAGAACGAAGGAAGAACTTGACACGAAGAAGAAGAACAAAGCAATGAAAAGTGTTGTGTGAGTGAGAGTGAAAGTCACAGAACTAGTAGTTGGGTGAGAGGTCAGGGATGAAGGGAGGGAGGCTGGCTGTTACGTTGTTTCGTTTAATGAGAAGCAAAACGATGTCGTTTTATCTTTTTTAAAGTTCTGTTTTATAACTTAAATGACGTCATTTTACTCTTAAAGCAAAACGACGTCGTTTTGTCAATGAAAAAAGCAATTTTAAATATACACAATACGACGTCGTTTTGTTTGTTTGTAACTCTGGACAGGCCACGGGCTGGGCTGCTCAGCTCTGGCCACGGCCCAACCCCACCACCTTGGCTTGTGGCCTGTGATCGAGACTCACGGGTCGTGGCCCAACTCAAAGTGGCTTAGGCCATATCTAACTGGCTCATGGGCCGATTTGATCGGGCCAAACCCATTAACCTCGACCCAGGTCAGGTAATTTTTGACATTCCTACTTAAATGTAATAAAAATATTATTTTATACAATGACTTAATAGTACTTGAATGTGTAATTGAAAGTTGTGATGGAAAATAACATTAGGGTTTTGCAACGACGGAAAGCCAGAATTTCTCCAGTTAGGGACGAGAGCAAAGTAGCACCACCATTGTTGTTAACCATTTGAAAAGAAAAAAAATCATATGGCGGAGGAAAGCCATATGCCTCGAACGATTATATCCTCTAGAAAGAGGAGGGTAGGGCACAGGAAAGGGAACAAGGTGATGAAGAAGCGTAAACCGTTTCTGGGTATGGCTGAGAGGGTAAAAAAAATCGACCCCAAGTTGAAGAAATTCCTTCGGAAGAAGGCACGTGACTACAACTCCGATGTTGAGGACGACGAAGAAGAGGGCTCTCTTAATGAGAAAGAGGGTTTTACCAATGTGGATGGTGATGATAATGGTGATATGGAGGACGGAAGTGATGAACTTGAGAATGATAGTGAAGGTTCTGAAACTGAGGAAGAAGATGGTGAAATTCAACCTGGAATTACTAAGTTTAGTGAGGGTTGTAGAGCATTTAGGATGGCTTTCAAGAGTATTATGAAGAAGAGTGTATCTGATGATTCATTGGTGAGCTGGCTACTCCGCTATGGCTTGTTTTTTGTGGTTGAAACTTTTTCACGGCGATTTTGAGATGTCTCGTGGGTTTGCAGGGACCGGTGTTATCAGGCCACAAGAAGCTTTTAGCTGAAAAGCTAGCTGAGGAGGCTGCGGAAAGAAAGGTCCATGGAGAGGCCAAGAAGGAGAAACAATTGGTACTTCTGATGTCCTTACCATTCCAGTATTGGATTTATTTTGTTGGAGCATTAATGTATGATGTTTGTATATATACATATATATGTTTGATGTCTCAGTTCAATGATGGAAAAAGAAAAGTGCTCTGCAGCACACTTAGGTAATAACTTTTCAATGTTGTTTAAGCATCCATCTGCAACATTTCAAAACAGTCCATTCTTGGTGAAATCACCAACAAGAGGAGCCAAGGTGAAAACAATGTAGGAATGAATTTAATATGTTTGACCCTTAATTTTAGGCTGGTATAAATTTAAGAAGCAGATTTCAAAATTGCAGACCCAATAGCAGCTTTCTGCTGTACTGTGTAACTCTTCAACTTTCAGAATGTTTAGTACCAATTTATTTCTATAGCAAATTCCAAAAAATTAATCTGCAGCCAGACTTCAACTTATACCTGTATACCATAAAAGAATCTTTCTCCGTCCTTCTCTCATTTGCGTCCAATAAAATATTGTAGACAAATCTGACAGTAACATGTAAAAGTAGATGCTTTGGTGGAAATTAGACTCTGTTCAACATTTTTAAACATTTAGAAGAAGTGTAAAATTTTCTCTTTGTGGTCCTATAAGCCTGTGTCAGTTAGGTCTAACTCATTACTTTGTTAATCTGATGATAGTTGGGAGAGAAAGGGCATCTGAAGCCTGCTAATTACCTAGACTCCCATGAAAAGTTTCTAATCAGCGTTGCTACTAAAGGAGGTATTATAATATGTTTTCGGTTGCATATGTTATGTATTTTCGTATCAAAATGTATTATATTTGTCCTAACATGATTCTTGTCTCTGTGGTTCCAGTGGTCAAACTATTTAATGCTGTAAGTTCTTACTAAAAATTTTATCAGATTTTTTCTTCATAGAATCCTTTGTTTTTCTGCAATTCCATTATCTTCAATATAGAATATCATCACTGTCACTCCACTCATATTGAGGTGCTTGTATCTTTGTACAGGTTAACAAAGCGCAAAATGCACAGAAAGGACTTGATCCTTCAAGGTCAAAAGATGCAAAAGGTACGCCTACTGACAACAGGTTTTGAATCCTCTTGTAATTGCTTCTACCTTGTTCATAATTATATTATACTACATTGAAACCTGAGGATACTCTCTCTTTTCACAGTTATGATTACTTTTTGTGTTGCATCTAAATGTTCTCACTTCTCCCAATTAACTTGACCCATTTTATTTTTCCATGCTCAGTGTTTCGTTGGCCATGTATTGCAAATTTGGTGCTCTACCTTTGTTTCCTAGGGCCTTCTGTATATCTTTTCTTATGGTTCAGTTCTCAACAATGCGTACCTGTTCAAAGATGGATGGCTGTGACTGGAACTAGTTTGATGAAATATACCTTCTTGATCTGATGTTTGAAAATAATGTAGGATTGCCTTGTTGTTAACTTCTAAACCATATGGTTTGCTTTGCCTATAGTTCTTGTTATGAGCAAATTTTGGATTTTGTTTTTCAAAGATACATGTACGAACTATGAATTTTAAATTAGTCGAGTTTTGCTATGGTCAATCTATCATGTTATGAACTTTATACATATACATATACATATACATATACATATGTATATATATATATGATCATGTTATTAACTTACTGATATTAACTCACTGATGTTACAAGAATCTCTAGTTACCTTTTCCTAATCTTTTCAGTGATAAAAAAGCGGAGGAAGGAAGCCTTCTTCTCTGAGTTAGGCAAGACACCAGGGGCCATTTCCTCTGCTAAGGTTGGAATTTGTCTCTTTGAAGTTTAACCCTTACTAAGTGATACAAAAGAGTTATTATTTCCCTTTTTTACATCTTATTATGTGTTGATTTGCTCTTTCTGTGGCATTTCACATGTTTCACAATGCTATTGTTTGACAACAAGCAGGTACATTCATTTTCGACCCCAGCTGAGGGTGAAGGGCCATCCTGGGCTCCATTACGTGATAACTACATGCTGACAAGTTCCAAGTTTAAGGACTGGGATAAATTGCCGGTATGAACTTTAGCCATAGCATGTTCTCTACCCACCTCTCTATATATGCACCAAGCGTGGAAATGCCAAGTGGGGTTTTGATACTTCTAGTTAATTCTTGTTTGTATGATATATTTGTGCAGGATACGGCAGTAGCAGATGACATTAGGAGGATGTCTGAGGATAGTAGTTCTGATGACGATTGAATTGGCAAAAAATAGGGTCATCCAAAAACTGTCAGGTTGAGAATGAGGTCTGTAATGATGCCATTAGGCACAGTAAATTTTGATGTACTTATGTGAGGATGATTAGTAATTCATGAAAACGATAATTAGGAGCTTATAAAAAAGCGGTTCTCCTCTTTGTCTTCCTTCCATGGGTGAATGGAAGCATGAAAAATGTACTGCTCCCTGATCCCATGTGGATATCATTGCAGAAACTGGCTAAATGGATCCTCTTGAGAAACTTGTTCGTGTTCAAAACACTTAAGAGAGCGAATAATAAAAGACTTTCGAAACAGAACCCCAAAGACGTTAATAGTTATGGATCCAAGTCCACGTGATTGATCAAACGGTGGATTTAAATGGGCATATGTTTTCCTGGCTGGAGGTCTAGCCACAATGGGAGAAGGGACAGGAGTAAGCACGATGGAACTGGAATTTTATTCAACCTATCCATTTGACTTCTTTCTGTACAAAATCCTTTCTTTTCTTTTCCTCGTCTGAATAAAACTATAGACTGAAGTATCTGACAAGGAAACTATATAAAGCGACCAAAAATAAATAATAATAATAATAATAATGATTATGATGATAATGATGTCACAGGAGCAAGAGAATCATAAGTATCTTGAATGCATTTCTTGTTTAAAAAAATATCTTCCTATTTTTACTTGTAGTTTGACATTTGTCTCATTGGAACGGCGACTATTGAGCAATATTATAGATTTTGTACCATATCGGTTGGTACCGGCCGAAAGGTACCATACCAAAAGATGATGTCAAGTTGCAATACAAGCAGTACAAGAAGGGAAAATGACTGATTTTCTAGTGAAACATGAAAAAATTCTTTACTTCAAGAGTAGACTATATGTACTGGCAGTAAAGGACTTGAAGAAGAATTTATTGCATGAAGCCCATAATATTGTGTTCATCATGCATCCCGGGGGTAACAAGATGTACCAAGACTTCAAACAACATTGCTAGTGGCTAGGAATAAAGCGTGATGTAGTGGACTATGTGTCTAAGTGCTTGACTTGAATCGAGACCCGTATGGCCTATTAAATCCCATTCCAATTCCACAATGAAAATGATATAATATCACTATAGACTTTTGTTACAGGCCTACCCCTCACATAGAGAAAGCATGATGTAGTATGGGTTACAATGGACAGGCTCACCAAATCAGCTCACTTTGTACCTGTCTGACCTGACTATTCTATGGATCGATTAGCTGAGTTGTATATGAATGAGAGTTTTTGGCTATATGGAGTGCCATTATCTATTGTTTCTAATCGAGACCTACAATTTACATCAAGATTTTGGAAAAGCCTGCAAGCAGCTTTGGGTACTCAGTTAAGCTTCAACACAACCTTCCACCTACAAATGGATGGGCAATCTGAGAGAGTTATATAGGTGCTAGAAGACACGCTTAAAACATGTGTTACAGAATTTCCAGGCATTTGGGATAGGTAAATTCCTTTGAAGGAATTTTCCTACAATAATAGTTATCAGTCCAGTATAAACATAACACCATATGAAGCATTATATGACAGAAATGTAGAACCCCAATTTATTGGACAAAAATGGCTAAGAACAAGATGACTGGGCTTGACTTAGTCAAAGACACAGAAGAGAAAGTGAGGGTTATTCAACAAAGATTGAAGGCTGCAAGTGATAGACATAAATCATATACTGACTTGAAGAGGAAAGATATTGAATATGTGGTAGGTGATAAAGTTTTCTTGAAAGTTTTGCCATGGAGAAAAGTGTTAAGATTCGAGAAAAAGGGAAAACTTAGTCTGAGATTTGTAGGTTGGTATGAAATCCTTGAAAGAATTGGACTAGTAGCATATAGGGTTGGCTCTTCCTATGGAATAATCCAAGTTGCATGATGTATTCCATGTCTCAATGCTATGGAGATACCGATCGGATGACTCACATGTGTTATTGGTACAAGAAATAAAGGTCCAAAGAGACTTCTCATATGATGAAGAGCTAAAGGAAATCCTGGCTAAAAAGTGAGATAGTCAAGCAATAAGCAAATTCCTCTTGTAAAGGTGCTCTGACAACATCATGGTGTTGAAGAGACAACTTGGGAACTCGAATCGATGATTAGAACTCAGTACCCGTAGCTATTCAACACAAGTATGAATTTTGAGGACGAAATTTTTTTAAAGGGGGAGAGAAATGTAAGGCCCAATATATATCCTAGAAGCATTATATTATGTCAAGGGTGTATTAAGAAGTGAACATAAAGAATTAAGTGTATTTAAGCTAGTAAGGGACATAATAGTAATTAATTTAAAAGACAGGGGTAAATTGGTAATTTCTTCATTTCGGCATGGACATGAATAATTATATATGAAATATAGACTAGAATGAAATCAATTGATGAAATTATATACCAATTTGGGAATTAAAAGAAGAAGAAGGACCAAATGTGCAATTTTGCCTAAAATCAACATATGGTCCAATGAGATTGCAACATATATCTAGGACTATAAACTTCATGAAAATGGGAGTAAAAGAGAAGGGAGAGGGATGTGTATGTAGGATTTTAACTCTAGAATTTTCTCTTCTCATCTTCTTTCCATTCCATCTCCTTAATTGCATCATTTTGTATAAGAAATCAAGCTAATCCTAGGTGAAAATCAAGGTAAAAGTTAGTGGTTTTTCTTCTCATCTTCATCTTTTCTTGCTTTGTTCATGAAGAGTTGGAATTATAAGGTTGAAATTAGGATTGAGATATGTATTTGTGGTGTTTTTAGTTGGAGAATCAAGCAAAGCAAAAGGGGAAGAGAAGGAAAAGCACTAGAAGAAGAGCTAATTGACAAATTTTAAGGTTTGGGACTACACTTAGTTAATTTTTGTATGTGTGAATATTTGAATGTGTACAAAGATTGATTTGGACATGGAATGGTTGCTGGAATGATGTATTAGTGTTACGTTGCATGGAATTGGTTGAATATGACAGGAGAGAGTAACATTTAGTGAAATTCTATCTTAGGTTCTCGGTACACTTGAACCAGCTCCATTGTGTCGGCCATAACTCGACCTATAAACCTCCAAATTGGTTTATTCCAATTGGAGATGAAGTTAAGACATATAAATAAAAATCTCTAAAAGAGAATCAAACTTAATTATGGCTTTATGACATCAGAATTGAGATAAAAATGGTGACCTAATGTTGTCCCTATATTGGAGTAGCTTGTGATGTTTGGTGCATATCTCATGGTTTAGAAATCAAAATGGTCTGATTTTTAGTGCTATGAAAACTAGAGATATAGGAAAACAAATGTTTAGAAGATCTCAAAGCCTAAATTGAATTTTTGCTATGTAAAAATTAGGGAACAAGTGTAATTTTTGTTTGGAATGATTTGTTTGCCTATTTTTAAATCCACCGAGGGCTTAACTCAAATTGTACTATTTTGAGTTTTTTGCTTCCCTTTTTTTACCAAATCATATTGAAATGTTTTTAATTGTTTATGAAACTTTGCATACACCTAGAAATAAATGAAATATGACTTACCATATGTGAATTGGGTGATTAAACATTGAAATTTAAAATTGAGCATAATGCGTGCTAAAGAAAATTTACATATACATAGATGATTTGTATGCATATTTATTGCTTATATGTGTATAATATGACTATAAAATTTCACATACTAATTTTCTGAAGATAATTAAGTACAATTTAACATGTTTTATATTTAAATGGGGTATAAGAATTTATATACTGAAATTATGTGAATGTACCTCGAGAAACACAACTGAACAAAACATATACAAAATAAATCGTACAAATACTTATGATTTGAATAGTATCCTAATGGTGATAAGTTATGACTTGCATGTCTCAACTTAAAAACAAATTTTATGTTTTCAAATGAATATCATATGATTTGCCAATGTATTAACTATGAAATTGGCAAATAATTGAAGGAAATGTTGCAATGCTTGCTTTATTGTCTTGGTGATGGATAGATAGACATGCCTATAGGGTTACATTGCAACTACTACAATTTGACACCTTTGGGGTCTTTCATTTCGAGACTATAATATCTCTACAGTTCGATACCTTCGGATATCCACAGTTCGATACCTTTTGGGTATCTATAATTCGATGCCTTCGGGTATCCACAACTCCAGTTTTCCAAACCCACAAGAATGTGCAGGCCTAACACAGAAAGGAGATTTAACATTCATAAATAAGAGATACAATATGACAATATGAATAATTTGTATTGATGAGAATTGATATTAATATTTGGCATATAAATGTGCATTTTCGGTATATGGATAATATATTGAAGCATATTTGCATTAAGTGCTTTGCTTAATTATATCATCATTGTTTACATGAGTTTATGATATTTATGAATGTGTGTGTGCATGACGAATGACTGTTGTGAGTAGTTATTCAAACTAAGTGTTTCCCCCATTAAGCTTTCAAGCTTAGCACGAGTGTTAATCCGTGTAGGTCCAAGTAATAGGAGTAAGGCATAGGGAACATCTGTAGGGACTAAGGCCAACTGCTAGTAAAAGTACCTTTGGAAAGTATCTTTTGATTAAAGATAGTTGTATAAGTAATGAAAGAAATTGCAGTTCTTAACAGTTTGTAATTAAGAATTCAAGTTACGTATAATATCTATTTTGGATTACCATATAAATGTAATGATGTAATACTACTTTTAAATGATAATGTTAAGTGATATGAAACTTTGTAATATGTATATGTATAACATTGAATAGGCAAATGTGCGATAACAGTCCCTATAAATGAATAGAAATGTATGTCATTACTGTTTGTACAAGAATTTGGTTGCCATAAATGTGGGTGGTTGTAGATTCTGTATAGGCAGTGTTACATTTCTAGTCTTATCAGCCAATGGTAGATTTTATTGCCACTTATAAGTTATGATACAAAACTCCTTCAATTGATAACTACAGAGGTAAACTTTTGAATAGCTCTATTTATGAAATTAATAGTTATTTGGATGAAAGAAGAATAGCTTGGGCTACTTTTAAGTGTTCAATTGTGAGTGATGGATAGATAAGTAGAAGATATAAGCCTATCACTATTTTTGTTTTATTTTGCAAAGGGCTCAATATTTTTTAAGTCTATTGATGCATCTAACCTTGTTAGAAATACTGATACTTTATTTAAAATATTCAATAAAGTTGTAAATGAAGTTGGGCTAGAAAATATTTCTCAATTCATTACTGACTATGATTCCACTTATAAAGCGGTTGAAAGAAGATTGAAAAGCAAGTATAATTCTTTTTTATTGGACTCCTAGTACTACATATTTCATTGACTTGATATTGGAAGATATAGGAGATGTTAGGTATTTTTCTATTATTGATGAGTTGTGTAGAAAGAAAAAAAAGGTAACCAAGTTCATCTACAATCGTGCATAGGTCTTAAATTTAATGAGAAAAGATTTTA
>JAOQMQ010000009.1:6437126-6458779 GCA_027563845.1 Erythroxylum subrotundum | reverse complement strand
AAGAAGGAGGCTCGGCTCCTCAAATCTGTGGTCTGGGGAATTAAAAGGGGAAAACAGAAATTTAATAAGAGATTTAGGAGAAGAAGAAGAAGATGGAGGAGGAGAAGTGAAAAGATAGATATCTAAGATAGGAGTAGGAGAGAAGGGAAAGATAGAAATTGGGTGGGTGGGTGGATGGATGCGTTTGTGTAATGTAATGTGTGTGTATAGAAGAAATGTGACATAAGCTGATAAAAAGTGCAAAAAGTGAGAGAGAGAAAAGGGGCAATGTTGGGGTGGAGAAAGTAGGGCCCACCCTCCTCATCTTTTTCCTTATTCTATTAATAATAACTGCCAAGTCACAAACCTATGCTAACTCATGTTAATTAACTATAAATCATTTGCTGGCACCTTGCCATTGCATGCAGAAGGGAGATGTTATCATCGGTAGGACTGATTGAGAATTTTTTTTTTAAGTTAGGGTAAAATATTTAGAGTATTTTTATATTATTGATTTTTTTTGAACGGAGTAAAATATTTAAAGTACTCTTATATTACTTAATTAAATTAATGGAGCAATTTTTTTTATGAAATTAAAACTTAAAATAATAATATTTTTATATGTATATGTCTCTGATCATCTGTGTTAATTTTGTTGTTTTAATCATATTCTAATTCATTTCATCTTTTTTTTTATTCGAGGAAATCTCATAGGCAGGTCAAGCGGACACATCTTTTCGAGGATTCAACTGACGCACCACCCCACAGGCAGACTAAGCGGACGCACCTCATCATTGAGGGCCTAACTAGTTCTCCATCTACAGATAAAACCCCAGCTGTTCCAGACTCTTACAAGAGGGGCTAGTATAAAATCGAACCTGGGACCTAACTGAAACCAAGCCTCGCTCTCAACCATCGAGCCACACCCCTTGAGGGTCATTTCATCTATTTATTTATATAAAATCTATATAAATGTATGGATGATATGAATTAAAATTGGATTATACTAGTAAAATTGGCACAAATGACTTCATTTGATGCAGAATTTGCTTCTGTTGCATCTGTCCCTGATCATCTATGTCATTTTTGTTATTTTAATCATATTCTAATTCATCTCATTTACTTATTTATATAAATTTTATATAAATGTACGGATAAAATGAATTAAAACTGAGTTGGAATAGTAAAATTGGCACAAATAATTTCATTTGAAGCAGAATTTGCTTAATTCAAAATATATTTTCTTCAAGTTCTAATAAGCATTAGTGCTTGTTTTTTTTGTTTAAAAGGAAATGAAACGGAAGCAAGAAAATGATGGAAAACATGGCAAGCGAGAGAGGGAAGTCGCACATGAGAGAAGAATCATGTGAACAGTGGAGAAAGAAAGACTATTTGTTTGTTGAGATAAGGGGGCATTTTGTACGAATGACATAATAATAATAAGCCAGAGAGAGGAGAAAAGAAAAGACATGTGAGATTCAACCCCACAAAAAGTTCTCATCGCTTTTCATCTTCTTTATTGCCTTCAAACTACCTCTCTCTCCGCCTTAATGATTGACAGCTCATGTTCCTATGCCCCACATACCCCTCTCTCGTTGGACCATTTGTTACACTCACTACCTTCTTCCTTCTTAACCTCGGTAAGTCGACATATAACATGGTTTCACAAGTTTGACTTGCCCAAGCAGTTGCTCCATTTTCTCCTCCTGTCATCTCTAAGATTTTACCCAGCTAACACTGCCAAATCAACACGTCACATGCGGATTAGGTATGCCCTAATTAATTGCTTACCCAGTGAACCCCAACCAGATTAGTAATTACCAATCTCAAAATCCTATCTTTTTGGAGTCTTTTTCTTAAAATCAGATTGCCTCCAGTGACACGTTACCAGAAACAACAGAAAAGGCGTTTGCACTTCTTCAAAGAGGATTTTGTTTCAGGCGCTTTTTGGGATCTTGGTAAAAGGCCACGTGCCAATTGCAAACCACTAACAAAAAGACAAAATTTTGCATACTCCCAGATTAAAGGTAAGTAAATACATGTATCTAGATATATTCCATACTCAGATCGGTATGTGAACAATCCAAAACACGGCAACTCACACGCGCCCACATAAAATAGGTATACATACACGCTTAAATTTCCTCACCCTACATCTGACATCTCCAAAATCAAGGGAGGACGAAGACAGCCGTACACTCTATTCACACATCAAAGTGGTCCTAGTGCCTCAATTTTGAACACAATAATGTTGACAACAACTGAATATCAATCATCTCTCCACTCCATCTTTCTATACCGAATTTCAAACTATTCATCTTAAGGTAAAAAGGTATATATATATATATATATATATAGCATTTAACCACCTTCCTAGGAATGTCTCAACTACTTCCATAACTCCGCTTTCATATCAACTGCTAGAAATTGTCAAACGTCTCATATGTACGTTAGAACTAGCCATATATAAATGTTACTATGAGATAAAATATGTAAATGAAGTCTACTCATCCGATCTAAGAAACACTGTTCTATTTTTACCAAGATCTCTCGAGCGCTTGCACGGAGGCCTCCGTTCTCTATACCATTTTAAGCTTTCATAGCAACAGTGGCCCTCAAGAGTTTCTGAGAATTGACACCGGAAAGAGTGGTGAAAATGGAAGTTACGGAAATAACAGAAATATATATATATATATACACACACACATCATCATCATCTTAACGGAACACATTTTTTCTTTCTTTTTTTTTTTCTATACAAAAACATCAGTTGCCAAACCTAGTCCTCTGGGGTTAGGCTTGTATTGATTTAGCCGCATTTTAGTTTAAATTGGTAACAGCAAGCATCGACAAGTCACTGCTAATCCCTTGAAGAAGCACACACCTCCAATTTGTGAACAGTAAAAGTCGTTATCTGTCTCATGAGTGCTTTAGTGTGCCCAAAATACAAAGGAAAAGCCAAACAAATTTTCAAAACTTTCAGGTGCTCAAGGACTGCACCGCTTGAGAAATACATCTGCAAAGCCGTATAATCCTCCGGTACCCGATTCTAACACTATCAACTGCAGCTCCAATTGCTCTTGAATCCAGCTCAGGTAGCATCTTCTTTTCCCCAGCAATATGAACTTCTATGTTATGTGGAATAACATCTGATGGATAAATCCCACTGGTTCAGAAGCCAAAACATTAGATAACAAAGCCTTTTGATGAGCCAAAAATAAACCCATAAAAATCAAATGCTCAGTCAAAAAAACAAAATTTAATAAGAATGTTATGGAAATTCAGTCAAGTCACAATGTCAGACTGTGATATCGAGTATACATAGACATTCCATAAAGAGATAAATTTTTAAGACATAATTTTTGTAATTATAACGCAGACGTGAATGCTAAAGGGAAACAGCATTGACATTGGATGCAGCAGCCACAAGGTCTGATTTACAACATTCAAGTATTTAACTATTTTCACAAATTACACAAATACTTGGGATCATTTATTGGATCATCTCCAATCTCTAACAGATACTGCAGAGTTATTCCAAGTAGAAAATTCTCCTTTGTAAATCTTTGCCCATAAGACTAAAAGACAACCCAAAGATGCATCTTAATTACGAACGAGAAGCACTCCAGCTTATTTAAGACTCTAGTTTAATGGGCTTAAAACAGAAAGATATGCCAGCATTCTTGTTACCACAATCGCAAGATTTATCAAAGATTAAACATATGTCAAACACACTATTCATTGTCTCATCGAGAAGATTCAGCAACAGATCAAAACATCTAAAGATATATATTGCCAGTTTAACAGCAAAGCAAACCAGAACACTTCCGACAACTTAAAAGGCTAAACCCACAATCAAGTCAATCTGCTATCACGATTTAGTAGTACGGGTTTAAACAAGACATACAGCATTGTGATTAAAAAACCACCATGCTTGAGAAATCAAATCAAGCAAATGCAGGTGTCACCACAAAACCCAATAATGTAACATTTTTATTATCATTCTTCTTAAATTGGGCTAACATCTGGTGCAGTGGTGAAGTATAAAGCTAAAAAATGGCTGAATAAGTCTTATAGAAACAGCCAATATTCAAAGGAAGAGAACATCTGTAGGCAGATAGTGCCCCTGGGAAGCACCAAAGTTAAGTAATGAGCAGTAACAAGATGCATAACTGAAAATATTAGAAACATTCTCCAACCACTATCGGGCAATAAATTGTAAAACCTTTGGCAGGTATGAAGAGAGTAAGTTCTAATGTTCTACCATTTCAAACATGCCAAGTCGAGGGTCACTTTAACCTTCCTACAAGTGTTAAAATCAAGAAAATCAAGCTGCAAATCGAGCTTCTCAACTGCAAACAAGAAAACCATATGCCTGAAGGTTAGTAAGAACATAATTTAATACATGGACAATCTACGAAGTATAACTACTACAAGAAAAACAAATGGTAACAAATGCCAATTAACAAGTTAATGAAATTGAAGCAGATTGTATGCAAATGCTCCAATGGTCGCAGCAATAAGGTATAGGTGGGCTAGGTAAAGAAACCACCTAGTCATTTGATGGATAAATGAAACAATCCTGAGAAGGATCATTAATTTGGAACAACCATATAGAAATAAGATAAAGCTGAAAAGATAATTGCAGATATCAGGAAGCATAGGCAACTCTCTCGGCCCTTCTCTAATAAATGAGTCACCTATAACTATGTTACCAACCAAAATATGGCCATGTTTAGAGGATTCTCAAGAGCACACATATATATCCTAGTCAAAAATAAGACTAACAAAGCTAAGATTGGCCCATAGTTTCCAATTCTCCCCAAAAGTAAATGAAATTTCGATCCACCTGCATGCAGCTAGATCAAAATGCAAATTTTAAAGAATCAATGGTGAAGGAAGTAAAGCATTAAATCAACATTTTGTCAATAACAAAATCAAATGACACAAGAAAAAGAGAATGGTTCCCAAATGCCCAATTATTTACCGGATGAAGAATGAAAGATTGTCTCTACTAGATTTCTAATTTCTAGACGAGCCAATTGTATTTCCTCAACCACATCTAGCAGATTATGCAAAAGCGAACAAGTAACCTGTAATACAAAAGAAGATTTTAGGATGGAGTTACTAATAAACAAGACGCAGACCAATTATGTACACCATAATTGTGCATTAAAGCGTGAATCATTTGCAATACAGAAACGTGAAAAGCTAGAGACAATAAGCAAACAACTGCAATGTAGAAGAAAGTACTGCTTGAAGCAGATGTTTCTACCATTAAGTATTAGGAACACCCTCGTAAAGTATAACCCATAGCATCTCTAAAGAGCAATGAAAACTAAGTCCAAAAAAAAAAAAAAAAAAGCCAAAAGAGACCAATACTTGAATTTCTTGTGACAAACTTCTGGAACCAGCATACTTCTTAGCATTTTCAGCTTTCAAAATGTGTGCCAGTGCAGCAGAAGCATCTGTGTTAGGGAAGTTCTAATCAACAAGAAACAGCAATTCGTAGATTAGAATAGCCAAAGGAACTTCAATAGAACTGCATTCATTAGTTCTTCAATGCATTACCTTCATGATGTATATATCATTCAGCTTGTTTGAAATTTGTATGCTAGGAGAAGGAACAGAACTTATCGATAACCTGCTTATCATCACAATAGAATATTAAATGGAGAAATACCATAATAAACATGGAATGTGCAACAGAATTAATAGGTCAAATAATAGAAAGGTGAAGTAGTAACCTTTGGCAAATGAAGCCGTGGAAGTTGATAAAAATGGTAAGTTGGCCATTCTTGCTCTCCAAATCATCAAGTTCCCACAACTGAACAGATAACAAGTATGATATATTTATCATATAAAAAACAGATTTGATGTGTGGACATGTATCACTGTAAGAGTAGAAAGACCTGCAAATCCCCTCTCATGAGCCTGCAAGAATTTCTCTTCTTCACAAGATCATGAAGAAGAACAAGTGTTTCGGAATGGTTCAGCTCTTCTTTGACTTTGAAGTAATTGTGAAACATTCTGGTTAATTTAATTACATTCCTATTTAATACTTCAAACTCATGCCTCATTGTTGCCACGTCCTTACTGGAAACCTGATATGGTGAAAACCTTGCATCCAATTAGGACATTTCAACAGGATATTCAAAATGAGCTCAATGAAGCAATCTTGACTGCAGAAACTCAAGTTTAAAGAAGTAGCTTTAGCTAGTAGTAGTAATACTTATTATGCAAACACAACAATTAATATGTAAGAAAACAAAATTTAACTTCAGCACAGCACAGTAAGTCACTCTGGTTAACATTGCATGCTCAAACATGCCCTTTGACGTTAGGCTCGGAGAGAAATTCCACCATGGTATGTCTCTCTCATTTCCACCGATAGTTCCGATATTGATAAACATACCAAATCTCTTCTCATTCCATAATAGTTTCATCTCCACGTTAAAAACATATTAGACATGGAATTGTGCACTTCTATGACAAGATGTCCTCCATGCCATCATGAACATTCTTTTTGCAACAAACCCTTCTCATTCAAAAAATGGATCCAGAAATTACTGCCAAAACAACCCATTCAACAAGCATGCATGATTGGCCACACATCAATAACTGTAAGTACCTCACTTTTGCTCCCCAAATTGGCTAACAGAAGAGTATCATGAGCTGACTTGACTGCTTTATCAGACATTGATAAAAGAGAAGTATGATTTGACTTCAACATCTGACAATCCTGAACTGCACAGTTTAGGAGCTGCGATCTTTTCTGCATTCAAGAATATTGGCAGGTCAAAGAACACATGGATTGAGAGGGGAATTAAGAAGGATTGCATTTAACATACCAGCAATTTCTCATGCATCACTATCATTAACTGCATTCTTGCCTTTTCAAATATTAACTTGTTCATTAACATTCTTGCTTCAGCTGCTCTGCAACAATATAAAATAAACATGTCAGCAATTCAAGTGTTAAATTGCTTTCCATAATGAAGAAACAATGACACACACATCCAAGACACAGTAATTGTAACAAGATGAGCAGCCACCTCTTTAGTCTGTCAACGCTGGTTTGCTCAGCACTTCTCTGCAGCATCATTAAAGGATTTTGTATTACTATACTTGAGTATACCATAGAAGCTGGGGATGGAATAAACTTAACACAAACTTGATTACTCATTCAACAGACCTGAGATTGGATTTGAGAGTAAAGCATCTCATACGTCTTAACTTTCTGAAGATGAGCCAAAATCTCTTGCAACTTAGCAATCTGAGTAAGATATAAATATACTTGAACAAGGGAATTAACAAAATTCAAACTTAAAAAGCAATCTTGAATTAATACCACACTTATATGAAGCTTATCAACTAATGAAGAGAGCAGTCCCTTTGCATCTATGGAAAGCTTCACCAAAATCTGCAAGGCAGAGAAAAGTAAGAAAGAAATAATAATGGCGACATGGAAATCCAAGAATCATTCCACGTTATTGCCTTTTAAAGATTCTGTCACCTTGTGCTTTTCAGCACCAGGCACCATTCCAAGAGTAAAAGACTTCACCATTCATATGTTCTCTTAGCTAAGTGATCTTGAAAAGGTCACCAAGCTAATTATAAATTGGCTTGAGATGTTAAAGGTTTTCCTAAACTTTCAGATACTAAGAGCAAAACAATTAAAGGATTAAGGCTTACCTCATGTCCTTGATAGATAGAAATAAGGAAAATAAAATTTCAGTAGTTTAAATTTTAGCACTTCTTTCTGTTCACGTAGAAAGTACCAAAGAAATCAACAGGAAGTTGCCAGAACTTATCCACAACCAGAAAGAGTGAATATGGTATCAAGCAGGAGCAGAATTCATATTTGCAGATAGAAGTGCCATCAATCCTATTCACAAACATGGCAGTAATATAGAACACAAGATCAATGTATATATGTACATACATCCCTCCAATTTTTTGGTGTTCTATCTTGTTTGTGGACAAGAGATTCACTGTTACTTCCATTCAAGCTTTGCAACATGAACTCCATGACAGAGCCCTGACTTGCATGAATATCGTTATTCTTTATCCTGAAAATTTTATGAGCACTGGGTGCATCTCCTACATCAGGATCTTCAATTCTTCGTTTCTGTCCAGAAGAGTTTTCTGTATATCGGGCAGGAAATTGAACAAGTGTATTATGGAGTCCCATATGGCTGTCAACATTGACCTGTCTGTTCAATTTGGAGTCAAGTGATGAATTGTCTGCCCCCACCACAGGATGCACATTGTTGCCATGGGATGCAGAAGTTTGTTCAGCAGTACCAGCACTCTGAGTCACCTTTTCTCTAGTGGGGCTCTGATTTAACAATATATCAATTAGTGTTTCAAATTCCATAATCAACCAAAGAACATCCAGCAGTATCCAAGCTAACAGAAAAACCTACAAAAATGATTGCATCACAGGTAGACTATGGAAACGAAAAACATGCTTATGTTAAGAGAGGATGACCTTAAGAGAAGATGTGTTTGCACTTTGGCTACAACCATTTGGTGAAAATGAAGCTAAAGCGGAATCTTTTCCAGCCTTGGGAAGTTCCTCTTCACAATAGGCTGTCGCAGCTTCAGTAACAATATTATTCAAGCTTCCCGAATCATGAGCTGAAGATCTACTATCCCATGAAGAAGTTCGGGAAATTTTCAATAAACTTCCAGATACAGGCTCTGAACCAGGAGAGCGACTTGGCTTATCACCTGATTTTTTTATTTTACTAAGGTCCTGAAAACAAGTATCAAGTGTGGGGGAGTTACAGTCTGCTTTTCCTTCAGCAAATAACAACTTTAACTTGTCCGTCATAGAATCAAAATGGCTATTATTGGTAACATTGGCTGCTTTATTCTTGTCCTTTCTTGTTTTAACACAGCCAAATTCATCAAACCTAGTTTCCATTTTCAAGTCAGTTAGAAATTTGTCCTGATATATGGTTGACAAAGAATTTTGGTCCAAGCTCTTTACTGGTGGAGAATCAAATTGGTCAGGTCCATTTATTATTTTCATATCTACTTGAGGATTCAGTTTTGTTTCCACCAATATGGGGTCAGATTGAGGAGTAAATAATGTTCCTTCTAAAGGCTTCTCCAACATTACATTGTGCTGTATGACTTTGTCAACTGATCCAATTAACTGAGAGGATGAGAGCATATTTGTCACTACCTGAGTTCCTGTCTCCTTTGAAAGAGTGCATGCAGATATATGAACCAGAGGTTCCTGATTTTCTACAAGGCCAGTGGTCCCCCCATCAATGCTCAGGCCAGTAACGTTGTTACGCAGACCCATACCATCAGTATCCACAAAGGTTGTTCCTTCCATGTCTCTGCTCTTCAAACCACAACTGTATAAATGCTTTTCTAAATTGGTAATGGGTGCATACACTATCTTCTGTCTGCTACATTTGCTGTTTCCGTCAACACCAGCATTGTAAGCAGAAGCTGCAGAAGAACGGAATTTTGATAATCTGAGTTTGGAATTCTCAATTCCATCTCTTAGAGAACATGTAAGAGGAGAAGGCTCAAAAATCTTGAACCTTGATTCACTTTTCTGTGAAGAAGCAGCACCTGTATCACTCTTCCTATTTTGTTTGTCCAAAAAGGATACTAGTTTTCTTGGGGAAGGAGTCATATAGGACAGCTGTCTGCTGGATTTAGCAGCAGTCAGAAACAAGTCATGCTGCTTTGTAGATATAACGGATACAGATCCAGTTAATGGAGATCCTTGTTGAGAAGAATCGCGAGTGAACTCATGATTTTTTATTCTATATGTAGGAGAATTTTTATTCTGCACTGAAGTTAGATGTTCTCCCGATTCACTTTCTTTGAATGAAGTTAGTCGAGCAAAATCAGTTTTTTGATCCACGTCTGTGTTACCACTAACTGCATTGAAATCAAAGTCCAGTTTATTTGTCTCAATTGCAGCTTTATTAAAGTCACTGTTCACCTAGAAGTTGGAAGAAAGTATCTAGTTAGCAACTCACTGACATGATAAGCATAGCATAAAACTTAGCAAAAGCAAACAAGAAATTAGACCTGATCAAAAACTTGGAGGATCATCACTAGAGACATATTGGATACTTACCAGAAAAAAAGTAAACCGACTAACAGACAGCCCACGATGTAATTGTTTTAAATAAGTTCACATACATCACCGTCAAAAGTTGTGTGATATCATAAAACAATTCAAAACTGCTAATATAGAAGAAAATGAGAAATAGAAAAAGGGAATTCATGCAACAACAACGTTAAAACTAAAATATTTCTGTTAGGACTCTAGTCTTAGAATACTAGAGTTTTGCTATATTATTTCTATATATCTGTAATGTGCTTGGCACTACAGTATAGTAGTATAGTATGGTACTATGACCTGTCTCATTTCGGGTTGGACCCGACCCGTCCTCTGCGCGACCCGCTCCAGACCTTATAGTATTAGAGGACCCCGACTTCGTATACAGAGGATGACCCCGACTCTGGCTTCTGTACCCAATCTCTCCTCGGTGATGCCAATTGCGATGTCGTAGGTTGGATGATTCGAAACCCCTTTGATTCCCGTACAGCTCCTCCTCCACAACTCTTGCTACTCCCATCATCTGAACCCTATTGATTGGACTAAAGGTACGCACCCTTCGTCGGATCTCATTGTGCAACCTACTCATGAAGTATCCCATGAGCTGTGCTTCGGATAAGCGTCCTACCTGAGAAGACACGAACTCGAAAGCCTCGATGTATTCATCTACCGTACTAGTTTGCTGCAAATCAGAGAGCTCCTCAAATGGGTTCTCAAACCTCCTTCCACCATATCTGTCGATTAAAGCTTGTTTCAACTTCCTCCATGTGAGCACCACTTCAGTCTCTTAGAGAAGATTGAACCAGTGAATGGTAGCTCCTTCCATGCTTAATAAAGCCAATTTGACCTTCACCTCTTCCGAAGTGCCATGAACTTCGAAATAGATTTCTGCTATGGTAATCCATCCTACTGGATCAGACCCGTCGAACATGGGTAAGTCTACCTTTCTCACCGACATCCTGTACTCTTCCATATTACCCAAAGAATGCTCCGACTGAACATTCTGGTGAGTACGCTGAGGATCCCTGTCTCCTGCCATATTCGGACCCCTTCCTGAGGCATCGCCACTACCTTGTCCCTCCTCCGGTCGTTTTCCCATCATCTTACTCATCTCCAGCAGCGAGTTTCGCTGCATCTCCATCATGGCCATTCGCATGGATGCTTGCATATCTTCTACCCCCGCTTCCAGACTAGCCATACGAGATTCCAATAGCTCAACTCTATCCGACATCTTTGGTGGCATCAAGGTATGTTACTCTGAATTTTTTGTTTTGTGTTTGTGAAAGTCCTCCGAAAGCTGATCCTCCCCTCTTCGAATCCGGCAGGTCGGACCACTGTTAGGACTCTAGTCTTAAAATACTAGAGTTTTGCTATATTATTTCTATATATCTGTAATGTGCTTGCCACTACAGTATAGTAGTATAGTATGGTTCCCTAACCAGAGCAGATTTGCTCCTCAGAAAGATCTCCTACATAGCCCACATCTGTCAACCCTTCTATAGTGTGGTGACCATAATTTTGATATAAGATGCCACGTCCTGGCACACCTTTTAGATATCTCAAAATATGAATAACAACATCCCAATGTAAGGTTCTAGGAGATGACATGAACTGACTTACAACACTTACTAGAAAGGCAATATCAGGACAAGTGATAGTAAGATAGTTCAATTTTCCCACAATCTTCCTCCATTTTTCAAGATTCTCAAGCAACTTTTAACTTCACATTTGGTATCATAGGCGCATTAAACGTCTTTGCCTCAATAAAACCAGCATCATTTAATAAATCTAGACAATATTTTCTTTGAGATAGATCCCTTTATGACTACGAGAAACTTCAATTCCTAAGAAGTATTTCAAGGCTCCTAAATCCTTTGTCTAAAAACGAGTCCCAAGGAATGCTTTCAACCTTGTGATTCTCGCTTCATCACTTCCAGTGGCCACTATATCATCCACATATACAACTAATAAAATGCACCCAGAACTAGATGATGCAAAAAACACTGAGTGATCATATGCACTTCTTCGCAAGCCAAACTCAATCATTACAGTATTGAATCTTCCAAACTAAGCACGAGGAGATTGCTTCAAGCCATACAGAGAGTTTCATAATTTGGACATTTTCCCTGACTCCCCCTGAGCAACAAATCTAAGTGGTTGCTCCAAGTAAACCTCTTCAAATAACTCCCCATGTTAGAATGTATTCTTCACATCAAGTTGGTGAAGTGCCCAATTGTAAGTGGTAGCTAAGGAGATAAACAATCGAACAAAAGAAAGTTTTGCAACTGGAGAAAATGTCTTAAAATAATCCACCTCATATGTCTGAGCATATCCTTTAGCAGCCAACCGAGCTTATAGTCGAGCAACAAAACCATCAGGATTCATTTTAACAGTGAACACCCACTTACAGCAAATGACCTGTTTCTCTGAAGGGAGAGGCACAAGATCCCAAGTGTGATTCTGCTCTAAGGCCATCATCTCTTCTTTCATTGCAGCTTTCTAACCATCATGAGCCAATGCTTCAGCAAGGGACATTGGGACAACAACAGAGTCTAATGAAGCTACAAAAGACTTGGAGGAGGGAGATAGAGCATGATAAGATACAAAAGAAGAAACAGGGTAAGTTCATGTGCATTTACCTTTACGAAGAGCAATAGGAAGGTAAAGGCTAGCATCTGGTAGTGGTGAGGAATCTAGAGACGAAGCAAACTGGGTTGGGTCCATGTTCTGGCCGATAGGAGGTGCCTCAATAGACTACTGTACACATCAAGAATAAACCTGACAAATAACAGGTCGAAAAGGAGGAGAAAATACTTGTTCACTGACAGTATAAATAAGAAAATTGTCCCCTGAATCGCTAGAGTGCCAAGAAGAAGGCACAGGAGAACCAAAGAAGGGGGTATTCTTGAAAAAGGTAACATCAGCAGAGACCAAGTAACGACCCAACGAAGGAGAGTAACAACGATATCCTTTTTAAGTATGAGAATATCCCAGAAAGACATACTTAGATTTGAGATCCAATTTCGAGACTTGAAGTCGCATGTCTTGAACAAGGCAATTACACCCAAAAATTCAAGGAGTAAGAGGAAATAATGTAGATGAAGGAAAGAGAAGGGAATATGGAATCTGAACATCACGAATAGAAGAAGGCATTCGATTGATTAGGAAACAAGCAGTTGAGACTGCATTGGCCTAGAAAACTTTTGGGACCTGCATATGGAACATTAGTACCCAGGTAACTTCTAACAAGTGACGGTTCTTTCGCTCTGCTACACTATTTTGTTGAGGGGTAACAATACATGATGACTAATGAATAATAACATGCTAAGAGAGATAAGATTGAAAAGTATGGGAAACATACTCTTAAGCATTATCACTTCTCAAAATGCATCGGATTTGTTTAATTGAGTCTTAATTTCAACATGAAAGGCACAAAATATAGTAAACTAATCGAGATTTCATAGCATAAAGCTAAGTAACTCAAGAAAAATCATCAATAAATGTCAAAAAATAACAAAAACTAGATTTGGATAGAATAGGACAAGGACCCCATACATCAGTATGCACCAAGTAAAAGGAAGACTCACCTTGTTTATTTAGTCTAGGAGAATAAGATACTCTATGATGTTTAGCAAATTGACAAGCGTCACACTCTAAGACAGATTTTGGTTTAAGACTAGGACATAACTTTTGTAAAACTATGATAGACAAATGACCAAAACTACATTGAAGTTGCAAAAGGGAAGATGAGCTTGTGCAAGCAATCGATCGAGGTACTATTTCAGAAGTCGAATCAAGAGCATACAGTGCCCTTTACCAATAATCTACTTTGTTCCAAGATCCTGAAAAAGATAATAATCGGGATAGAAAACAACACAACAATTGAGACTTTTGGTGAGTTGGCTAACAGATAATAGGTTAAAAGGGAATTGTGATAAAAATAAAACAGATGATAATGGGAGAGATTTTGTTGAGTTTGTCGTCCCACGTCCAATTACAAAAGCAGTCGATCCATTGGCTAAAGTAACACAAGGTAAATTAGTAGTAGACTTGAAAGAAGAGAGGAAACTTGTGTTGCTGGTCATATAATCAGTAGCACCTGAGTCAATAACCCAACTACGAGATGAGGTAGAGAGACAGGCAGCAAGGTTACCTGTATTAGCCAAAGTTGACAAACGAGCATATACTTCCGTAAAGGAAGTGTCTCACTAGTTAACAATTGTGTCCGTGCCACGTCATATTCATAACTCAACCTTGCTAAGAAACACTGTACCACAATCTGCTCCTCTGGTTCTTGCATTTACTTTATGTCAGCAACAATAGGAAACATGGCTCACTTTCTTCAAAGGCTTGTTTTACTTCAGTATAGTACTCAAATAGAGAGTGATCTCTTTATTCCGCTCAATAAATCTTTAACAATAATTCATGAACACGAGACAGAACTTGTTTGCAAGCATATAGAAATTCCAGATATTCCCATAGTTCTTTGATACTATCACAATGATTCACAACATCATCAAAAGTTGGGTCTAGAGTATTCTGGATTTGATTAAACAATTTATAATCCTCCATTAACCATTTCTTCGAGGAGCAACAACATCAATCTTAAGAGGCGGATTACTAGTTAAATGATCTTCCAAATCTACACTAGGCACAAATTTGCGAATAGTCATTTTCCATTGTGCATAATTTTTCCCTCCGGTCACTTCCTATCAGTAATTTTGGATGAACCCAATGTGATTTCAGTAATAGTTTTCTTATCCCCACCCATATCACTACTCTCACACCTGGAAGAATAGGGACTGTCTACCACACCAACACAACAAAAGGGAGCTATGTAAATCAGAAACCCTCACACCTGGAAGAATAGAGAGCAACGGACTGTCTACCACACCAACACAAATTAGCAATACCCGGAAACTGATTGGATATTCATACAGGGACAGAGGAGGTGACACCGAAGGAAGTAACCGGTTCAGCAGACAGTAGCTCACGCGCCAACGCGTGGAAATGGTGTCCGCGACTAGGCCACGTGTGGGGGTCACACACTAGAAATCCAACGACCAGATTTGAAGGGATGGTCGATCAGCACCAATAGAGTCTTGCGAGGGAGGAGGTCAGAAAAAATTTCTCCAAAAAATTTGTCACCCACGCAATCGGTACACTACCTCACGATAAGGTAGAAAACGAAAAACAAAAAACTTTCAAAGAAGAGACCCATAAACTTGACTAGGCTCTGATACCATGAGAAGAATGAGTTTTCTATATTTCTATTAGAATGATACTACAAATATTTATATAGGAATACATAGGTTAAACTAGGAAAATAATCCCTATAATCATGCTAAAATCCTATGTCTATGTTATTTACATTAGTCGTATAATCCCTATGATTACATTAACAGCTGCTATATTCTATAACAACCTGCAACCAAATGTTGATTTCTATGTGAAAAGCAATCACATGTGAGAACAGAATTGCCATTTACCTTAGGCACATCTTTAGCACAGATGTCAATTGTCACACCAATGTCATTATTTCTATCTTCACAATCTTTTTGTCTCATATGGACACTTCCATTCAGTTGGGGCATAGAAGCACCAGTCTCAGTTGATGGTTTAGGATCTATAGATTCTGAAACAGAGACAACACTCAAAACTTTGCTATCTTCTGCAAAAAGAGCTTCAAGCTCGGGAGGTAATTTCCCATAATCATAACTGCGCATGTTTTCTCCTACAAGACTCATGTCATTGGAATCTCTACCACCACTAACTTTCTCAACAGGAGGCGGAAATTGCGAATGTAACTTAGTTTTTGTTAGTACCATAGAACTACCACAAACAGGTGTAGGAATGTCAAAAGGTGATTTCTCTTCAAATACAAGGCAATCCATGGTTGGAGTCTTAAGACCTTCTCCGGATTCAGACCTGGCAAGACTTCTGTAATGCATTGAAAATGCAGTTGAATCCATCGTAACATCATGGTTATCATCCGAGGCAACAGAATCAAATAGTTGTCCAGGTCTAATGAAGCTTGCTGAAACAGGGCCAAAAAAGTTGTCCTCTGCAAAGGAAGCAGGAAAAAAGAGCTTCAACTATAACAGACATATTGTGGTTTTGCAGACATATAAAGTATATCCGCAACTGATTAAATTCTTGTCATTCGTTTATAATTTCAAATTGAAGCATATCCCTAATTGATTAAAAACTGCTTCTGGAACTAAAACTGACCTTCTAAAAGCTAACATCTCAAAAGTGAATTATCAAAAGTAGGGAAGTGGAGTATACAAGCACTTAAGGGCACTAAAACAGAAGGAAACATTAAAAATTCAACAAAAAGAAGTGATGAAATGCACCATCATTAGAAGTAGCAGACCCAACGACACTACTACTCCCAGGAGACGGCGAATGAACTGGCCGCAAAAACGACTTCCTCGAGTCAAGAATGTCTTCTTCGTCCTCTTCGTCTCCAGAGGGAGACAATTCCTTGGAGTCGTCACTATCACCGAGGTCTCTGAAAAATCCCAGAACCTCCTCCTCGCCGTCGGAGACATTGGATTTCTTGGCAGCGGAAGAGGAGTCGGGAGGGGTCTCGTAGTCCTCGTCGCGGTTGAAGATGTGAACGGAGGTTATCTCACGGTCGGCAAAGCTGACCCGACGAGAGCGCTTCTTTCGGAGCGCGATGGTCTCGTCTTCAGTCTCGGAGTCGCAGGATTTTCTCATTTCTCAGGTATAGAGAAAATTAGGGCTGGATAAGCACTTTTAGGCGGAAGTTCGGAGACATCGATTCTGTTTTTGTGCGGGAAAGGACCATAACAGGGCAATTTGAATCAACAAACCTGTCATTTTCTTCCTTTTGAATAGTCCCATAAATCAATAATTGTGCATATAATATTGAAAGTTGATTCATGCAACGTCTTTCATTTTTTATCTTTTTATTTTTTATATTTCTTTTACTTCTAATTTTTTCATTCTCTTTTTTTTTTTAATTTAAGCTACTTATATATTTCAATGATCTTATTTTCTAATTTAACCATGACATTAGAATTTAATTAAATCATTATATTAAAAGTGGTATAGAATAAAACAAATATTATTAAATTTTAGTAGCTTAGCTTTAATATCATAAACTTAAACTTTTAACAATTTTCAATAGCAAAATATATTGATCTCATTTAAATATAATCGACAGGAAGAGTACTTTTAATTTTATTTTCTGGTCTTTAAATTACATAGAAAAAATGAGTAAATTAGCTTACATAAATTATTAACTTTTTTTAGAAATTAATGAATGAATTATCTATTTTAATGAATAGTATACATATACACACACACACACACACACAAACATATATATATATATATATACACATACATACATACATATATAAAGCAAACAAAACAATAACAAAAGAGAGTTAGGAAAAAGACACAAAATCGATAATAGTTCAGTTAAACAATAATAATATTATGTCGACTTACAAAACTCTATTTAACAATTCACTATTATTATTTTTCAATAGATAAAAAGAAGCCTTTCGAACATGTATCTTCCTTTTCAAGTGAACAAAAATTCTTTATACATTATCTTTATCACAGGTAAAAAGGAACCCTAACAATTTATTTTTCCTCTTATTTAATATCTTAATCATTCAAATATAATCTAAGAATTCCTTTCTTGATCACATAATACACTAATGACTCACATCACACACACACACACACATGAACAAAATGAAACTCTATTAAAAGCTTCACAATAATTCCACCAGTACCAAATATTCTTTTCATAACTTAATTATGGTGTCTATATATATATACCCAAACTACTTCACATGATTGTTAAACACACAAATTAGCTATCATTATGGTTAGTTTATGGGAATATTCGATAATTCGATCTCTTATCATTAGCTAGTTAATGGAAATTTGGCTAGGGTATCTGTTGTTGGAAAATTAAGGCAAGATCTGTTTTAGCATGCAGTGGAATAAACATAAAACTTTTCATTTGATTTTTCGAAAGCCTAGATCACGTAGGCTATGTTTGGTTGGGAGTTTAGTAATGGAATGAAATGGAATATATATTATTTCATCGTTTGAGATGAGGGTTTATAATGAAATGAAATGGAATAGGATGGAAGGGAAGGGTTTTACATTACATCTCATTCTATCCTAAATAGTAAAAATGAGTTACCTCTAATTTGAGGGGTTTAGGATAGAATGTAAAATGATAAATATGTACTAATAATTTTTTTATAATACCAATTATACACTCAACCATATTAACATATGTTTTGTTCTATCAAGGGTGGAATAGTCATTTATTCATTATTATACATACATTACATTACATTACATTCCATCCATCTCCCAAACAACATTTCACTATATTACATTATGAACCCTTCTATCCCTCCCAAAAAATAATGTTCTAATTTTACATCCATTTACGTTCCATTCTATTATAAACTATTCCATTAAAAACCTTTTTTTATAATGCTCGTGTCGATGCACCTATTAACTTTGGATATCATTGTGCTTT
Source organism: Erythroxylum subrotundum (assembly GCA_027563845.1). Taxonomy (NCBI): domain Eukaryota; kingdom Viridiplantae; phylum Streptophyta; class Magnoliopsida; order Malpighiales; family Erythroxylaceae; genus Erythroxylum; species Erythroxylum subrotundum. The sequence goes on along the minus strand of JAOQMQ010000009.1, from coordinate 6,440,159 downwards.
AATTGTTAGAATACGATCACCAACACGCTCATGCTGGTACTTATGTATCTCGTTATATTCGAAATTTGAACTTAAAAAGACAAGGTTGAGAGGTAAAATAGAGGGAAACAAAAGGAAAACATCAAAAGAAACCCTAGGATAGCACAAAGGAAGAGGACCAACTAAGAAAACCCCTTTAGAGCAGAATTTCATCAATTTGGAGTGAAGTTTTTAAACGTTTTAGGGATTTCAATTATATTATCCTTAATTTTCAGTTTTCCTTTAGTTTTGGTGTTTTATTGGATGTTATCATAAGTTAAACTCTTAGTGGTACCTGGATTGGATAAACCACAAGATGGATCTTGTAGTGACTTTAATTTAATTTATTCTTTAACTTTATTTAAACTCAACTATATGTTCTTTTTTGTTTTTTAAATGATATTTCCAATATGTTGATTTATGTGTGATATCATGCAATTGACATTGAGAAATCTAATGTATGAAAAGATTTCTTAATTGAAAAGAGTTGCATATAAACCTAGAGATATGTCGACATAGATCCTTTGGACTAGGTGAAACCTAATAGTGAAATTCATAAATCAAGTAATGTGATTTTATGAGTTTTAATTAGAAAGAGATTTCAATTAATCAGTCTAAGATTAAGTGTCAATAGTCTTAAGAAAGATATTAAATTAGGAATTTTCACGGTCTAATGAATTTGATAATAAATTGATTAGTTGCATCATGATTGCATGAGAAGTTTTAGGGAGATTTGAATTCCGTGTACCATTTGTGTTTATTGGTTGATTTTCTCTCTTTTACTATTATAGCTTCTTAATTATGTTGACTTATTCTTAGTTTATTTTCTTTTCTTTTAAATTTGAATTATCACCATCACCTTAATTGTAGGTTAGATAATAGGAAAATAGTCATTACTAGTACTTATAGTCTCTATGGGATCAACACTTGGTACTTTGAGCCCTCTATTACAGAACGTCGGTACACTTGCCTTGTTCAAACAATATATTAAAGGAATTAAATTATATACATCACATACGAGAGTCCACCAAGTTTTTAGCGTCATTAGCAATGACTAGGATATTAGGAAAGCTTGATTTTTATTAATCTAACCATTTATTTCCTTTGTGTTTATTTTATTTCTTTGATATTTTTATATTGATCATTAACATTTCTTTTTATTATTGCTTTTTAAAGAGTTGGATTTGTTTATAAACCAAAGCAACCTGTCAGAATGAGTCAAGGAAGATCCTAAAATCAAAAGGGTAGCTTTGCAAAACCTTTAAACTAGGCTTATATAAAGGGAAGAAGAATAAGATCAGGAATTTAAAAATAGGCAACCAGAAGATATAGTGGAATAATAAAGAACTTTGTCTAAGTATACAAGGTCATCACTAACTAGAATTGAGTCTAGCATCGTCAGACTAACTGTTACAACAAACAACTTTGAAATTAAACGAAATGTCATACAGATGGTATGATAGTTCATTCAATTTGATGGATTACAAGACAAGGATCCAAACAATCACATAGCCAATTTCCTAGAGATTTGCGATACTTTCAAGATAAATAGGCCACTAATGATGTAATTAGATTGAGATTGTTTCCTTTCTTATTAAGGAACCAAACTAGGCAATGGTTGAACTCCCTTCCTAAATGATCGATTATGACATGGGATTATGACGTAGCACGTCATAATACTACTCAAAATAATTGAACCTATAATTATAGCAGTGGCGAGTCTAGGTTGATCCCACAAAGAGTGCATGTAAAGCTTTTGAAATGAAAATAATTGGTGTTTAGGTTATAGGGAGGGTTTGGTTTTGGTTTTCAAATAAGAAAATAAAATGAAACTAAACTAACAAAAGCAAATTAAACGAAACAAACTAAAAATGATAAAGGTGCTGAATTCGTTAAGGACCCGGTCATCGATTCAATCTCGGCCTACACACGGTTGAGCATATTTCATTGAATTGTTGTTCTTATACCTCTCCTAGCAACTATTAATTGTAAGTTAACAATAAGCTCCGTTAACCTTTATTTTCCCTTAGATTGTGTTTAATTAAGAAGAGCTCGTTAATTAAACCTAGCTATCGAACAACCTAGAACAAGCTCTCTAGATTTAATTGGACAGTCGCATTATAAATTAGGAAAATAGATTTGTTGGACCCCGAAATTTTCTTAATAAATTAAGCATGATTTACATGACTTATGAGGTTTGACGGATTGATTTTTGGAGCTCATTAATTGTGTCAAGGATAGTAGGATTCTTATGACATAGATTATTTGAATTGAAGTATTAAATGTTGTAAGAATGAACCAAGGGCAAAATGGGCAAGGCACTTAAGGTTATAAGATATAAGGCTTTTATTGAAGGGCAAAATGGACATTGCATACTTATTAAGAGTATAAAAGAAGAAGAAAATATTGTTTTGGTTGGAAAATGAAGGAGAGCATCGTGGATGAAGAAAAGAAGAGAAGAAAAGAAGAGAAAAAGAATAGAAGAGCTAGGGTTTTGGAAATCTTGAAGATTTTGAAGACTTTGAGGCTAAATCAAGTAAGTATAAGCATTTGATTTGATGAATGAACCTTTTTGTGGTAGTTAGAAGTGAAAATGGTGTATGAAACATGCTTTGAACTTTTAGGGTTTTTGATCAAAGATAGGGTTTGATGTTTTGCTTTGATTTTGGGTTGGATTGAGCTTAGAAATGAAGTATAAGAGGTGTTTTAGTGTTATAATTGGTTGTATTTGAAAGATGGGAAGTGTATATGTAAAAAATTTCAAGAAAACAAGTTTTCGGAGGATTATGGACTCGTACGTCGCGACCTGCAGTTACACACGTCGCGACGTGCACCAGCTTACACATCGCAAGGTGCTCCAGCTCCTCGTCGCGGCGAGCACCGTTTTCCAACACTGACATGCTTTAGTATTTTGGGCATAACTTTTGCTATAGATGTCCGATTGAGGTGATTTTTGATTCCCTGTAAACTAGAGACATAGGGCTACAAGTTTTGTGAAGAAATGAAGTTGTAATT
>JAOQMQ010000009.1:6377803-6408257 GCA_027563845.1 Erythroxylum subrotundum | reverse complement strand
AAAAATTAAATTAAAATTGTGATTATTATTTATTATTATAATTTTTGAAGACATGGCTAAAAACATAAAGTACAATTGTATAATATGGAAATGGATTATTTTGTAATTTAAAAAAATTTAGGGACTATTTTATAAATTTAAAAAATTACCCAAAACGGTACTCGGTATTAACCGGTATCGGTACAGTATCGTACTATAATCCAATCCGGTACCAAATTCGGTACGGTATTCGTAACATTGGTTAAAGAGGAGGTAGGTTTTATAAAAGAGTTGTCGTAACGTTGAGAGAGAAAGAAGGGTTAAATTGGCTAGCATATTTTTTAGATTAAATTCATGAGGAAAGTAATCTAAATACTAAGAAGGTGCTGTGATTTAGAATCCAAGTAAAGTACTACCACTTTCCCTTGATTAGGAAAGTTCCTAACTATTCCAAAAAATGAACCAAATAAGATAATATAAATTTTAAGAAAAATATTATTTTCTAAGCAAGAATCTATGGCAACCAAATAAGGCCCAGAAGAATGTTTTGACTAGACATAGGATTCTTTCACACTTTGCTTAAGCCTGAGGTTACATAGATAATAACGAGTTAGCAACCAATCCGTTCTTATTTATTAGCTCCTTAACCTTAGAGGATTTAGGGCATAGATGTTTTAGAGTTAGATACAAGCTACTCCTATAAAGTGGTTTTGTTGCTAACTTCTTATATGCTCGTGCCTTTTAGAAAAATAGGTATGTCGCTATCGGACGCAAAGCTTCTGTTTTTAGTTAACATTTTTATATTCTACATAAGAGTTTTGTTAGACAAAGAGACTAGAATGATGCCTATGCTCCCTTATTTCTTTAGCAAACACACGTTAGACTATTTGACCTTGACAAAATGGCTCTTATTTAACGCACCAAACTCAAAATGGTTATTATTTCTTAGTTTTGTTAGGAACGCTTGTTTGTTTTATTGGCCTAGAAAGAACAAGCAAGTCACTTGAAAATGCAAAGCTGAGAGATTTTATACATAGAATAAAGAAGTACACATAAGCTTCTTGCTTCAACTCCTCTTGTGATTGAGCTAAACCTCCATCTTATTTAATAGGAGAAGCTATTATGTTGGTGTTCCTTCTTGCAGTGATAGATTTATGGAAGAAGGAATTATTTTTATCCCCTTCCTTCAACCGTAGGTTCCTAGACTTCTTCTCAAGTAATGAGTTATGAATCTTCAGGGATTTGAAATATTCTAGCAATGCTCTTTTCTCTTCCATTTGTCTTAAGAGGATCATCATGGTTTAGATAATGTTCTTCTTGAATAAGCTGTAGTTTGAGATTTGTTGAGGAAAAAGAGAGTTGATTGTTACAAGTACTAGTTTTGTTTAGCAGTGTGAGCTCTTGTTTCCCCATTTAAATAGGTGGCTTCAATTTATTTCACACAATCCTTAATAGCACAAACAGAGAATGATTATCATCTTGTAGTGGTAGGCTTCCTCAAGGGAAGTGTTAATAGTTGATACTCACAGGCAACCGAAGTCAAATTTGGAGCTTATTTAATGAATAATACATCTTGTCAAAGCTTACCTTCTCATAAATATAAACATGTTTATTTCTAAATATAGCATCCTTACGTTACTCAGTTTTCCTCGGTCTAGCGAGCAGAATGTTCCCTTCAATATACATGACAGGTCTACAAGACATTCTCAATTTCATACAGTAATGTGACCCGGTATTATAGTGGTCGTGCAAGAACAGATCATAGAGAAAAGTTAGAGAGGAAGTTGAAGGAATGAGGCAATTATGCAGAACGCATCCTGAAGTGGCATTCTGTGCTTTAGCATCATTATTTCTTGCTGTTTTGGTGATTTTGGTATGGAATAGCAACATTGGGCTAAATTATTCTTTTGTCACTACCTCTCTACTCTTCTTCCAAATGTCTTCTGATTCGTTTGTGATTTTGGCAATGTTAATCTATCTTAATTCTGTGAGAAATTTTTATAAAATGGTCCTTAATCTTTTCTGGTTTCCTTGGAAGTATTCTTGGACGCGTGCTTCAAACATATGTAGAACTTCCTTGCCTAAGTGAGAGTTGTTCTGTTAATGCATTTAGGACCAGAAGAAGCAGAACGTCCCTGTAAATCGAAATAAAAGTTTGAAGGAAGAAAACTCCTGGAAAGGAGATAGAAAGTTGAGAAGAGTTGAAGAAAGTCTTGCCACTGCCAGATCTTTGATAAAGGAGGCTTCACAGAACCCCAATTGTACAGCAGACATCAGAGATGTGGGCTTTGCTCCACAAGGTGGCATATATAGGAATGCTTGTTTGTTTTACCGGTATGAATCCATACCCTCTGTTGACCATGTTTAAAGTCAGAGGTTTTTCCAGAGAATAGGAGAAATAAAAATGGAGATTTCAGTAGTAATCAAATGAAAAGATTGGATTTTGTCTTAGCTGTTCTTAACAGATTTTTCAAGTTCTATAGCTTCACTTTCACAAGCTTACAGTTCGTCATATTATTATTATCTGGTTCATTAGTAAGATATGATCTCACCCTTACTAATCTTTTCGATTGTTATGCACATATAGATCATAATTACACCCAGTGAACAACTAGTAATGACCTGTTTTGAACTTGTTCAAATCTGTCCAGGAGTTACTTGTTGATGGAGAATTTGTTCAAAATCTTCGTTTACGAAGAGGGGGAGCCACCTCTGTTTCACAATGGTCCCTGCAAATACATTTTCTCAACGGAAGGCTTGTTCTTCTCATTAATGGAAACCAATACCCATTTCAGAACTTATGATCCTGATGAAGCTCAAGTATATTTTCTTCCCTTCAGCGTTGTCGAGATTCGTACTTACCTATATGATCAGAGGACCAAGGATAAAGGTGGCCTAAAACGAAGTGTGGTTGATTACGTTAGGATGATTTCTAACAAATATCCTTATTGGAACAGAAGCCTTGGAGCTGATCACTTCATGCTTTCTTGCCACAACTGGGTATGAATCGAATACTGTCATCAAGTTTTGATAACTGATAAGCTAATACCGAGTTTGGTCTTGATTTTTTTTATTTGTCACAGGCTCCATGGGTGACATGGTACGTGCCAGAATTGTTCCACAATTCAATCAGAGTATTATGCAATGCAAACACCTCTGAGCGCTTCAAACCGGAGAAAGATGCATCATTTCCAGAAATTCATCTACAAACGGGGCAAGTCACAGGCCTAACTGGAGGATTACTGGCAGCAAATCGTACCATATTAGCATTCTTTGCAGGTCAAGCTCATGGCAAAATTAGGCCAGCACTTTTTGAGCACTGGAAGGAGAAAGATAAAGATGTACTGGTTTATGAAAAACTTCCAGAGGGTGTTGATTACAACGAAATGATGAAGAGGAGCAAATTTTGCATATGCCCAAGTGGTCATGAAGTTGCTAGTCCTAGAGTCGTGGAAGCAATTTATGTCGAATGTGTTCCGGTTCTCATATCACAGCACTACATCATCCCCTTCAGCGACGTCCTGAATTGGGACTCATTTTCCATTCAGGTCTCGCTTAGTGATTTGCCAAATCTCAAGAAAATTTTGATGGGAATAACTCAAGATGAATACTTAAGAATGAAGGAGAGAGTGAAGCAGGTTCAACAACATTTTGTAATCAATGATCCTCCCAAGAGATTTGATGTTTTTCATATGATACTCCACTCGATATGGCTTCGGAGATTGAATGTTCAACTTGATAATGAATCGCAGTGATTGGAGTTTTCTGGTTTCATGGCGAGTCCAAAATTGGAGGAGTGATTTTTAAATTTATAAGATAATATCTATTAAAAATGTAAAATAGTACTCCAATATATTATGTTGTATAATTTATAATTTTACATTAATCATATCTCTAAAAATAATTTATTTTATTAATATTACTTTCACATATAAATAATAATCACAATTAATATGAAAAAAGATCATTTATTCATCATACAACTATAAAATTAAAGACAATATAAAGTACTTAAAACGTTACACTTTCATCATATAATAAATAATAATTACATCAAAAGATCAAATAAAAAGAATAATAAATATCCATGACACTACTTTTTAAATTTTACAATAAGAATTTATGCCAAGGAAACAACCAAAAAGAAGTGAAATATTAAATAAAAATATTTACAATTATATTTATATTATATATATAGAATTTAACATGCACATCAAATATAAGTGAAATTAAAAGAAGAGGAGAAATGAAAACCTAAAATTTTATTCATTCGAATATCCGCTCAAATCACATCGATCTTAATTCTTATTTAGTACAAAATCAATCTCATCACCACCATCATTCAAAAATTCATTACACCAAATGACATGTTAATACTTTCCCATCTAAGATTATCTTCTAAGTCACTCTCATCTATCAAACTCAATTCCTTAGAAACTCAATCTATCAAAAGATCGATATGGTCAAGGTAAATTAGATCTACAAAACTACTTATTCTATTAAGAGTCTTAGTAAACAAATGAAATTAAATTGTTAATAAATTAAATTATATAATAATAATAATAATAATAATAATAATAACAATAATAATAATAATAATAATAAGAACAACAACAACAACAACAACAATAACATACATTTTCTGAAGCTTTAAATTGTATCAGTGATAGATGCATAATTGATCATATTTGTACCTCATATTTGATGTATATTTGCTTGATATTTTATACTTTTGCTGTATATTTGGTACTTAATTTGCTCCAAGTGTATCTACAGAGTATAATTGCCTTCACGAACTTAAAGGATAAGAAAAACACGGCATAAAATGAAGATTCGAAGCACAGGAGAGATGCACGGGGGTGTAACAGGTCGTGCACTTCTCTCAAGCTATACAGATTCACGAATTCTGGAGATTTTGAGTTATCTAGGATCTGATGCATGGTTGTGCATTAGCCCATGCATCTCCCCAGAATCCTAAGTTTCAATATAAAAGGATATATGCAGCCTCAAATTAGGGGAGTAGCCTTTTGGAGACGATTCCACATGTGGAGAACGTCCAAAAGTGATGATTTTGATCTAAAGAAGTGGAAAACATGAAGAAATCATTGAAAGATCCATCGGAATATAAGATCAAACTTCTAACTTGCAAGAAAATTTGATAGAATTGAAAGGGAGATTTAAAATTGTGAATCCTCATTTTCTATTCGTTTTTCTTTTAGTTTATGTTTGATTTCGTTTCCAATGATGTGTAACTAAAAGTCTTGTTAGTGTTTAGGCTAAATGAACCTATGTTTATACTTTAATAATGCTTTGATTCTTTTATTAATGCAATTGGTTTGATTGATATATTGTGATCCAATTACGTGGTTTATTTATGTTCTAATAGATTCAAAATATTATATCATAATCTGATTTCATACATAGAGATTGAGATATCCTATTTATGAATAGAACTATTGTAATTGGCAAGAGTTTATTACAACCCTAGAGATAGGATGACATAAATCTTTCATATTAGGATCAAATCTAATAGAGGGATTCACAAATCGGTAAAGTAATCCTATAAACTTTAACCTAAGTAATTCGATTGAAAACCTTAGTATTAGTTTTTAGTAGACTCAAGGTCAGCTATTAGTATACTATAGGAATCTTCACAGTCTAATAAATCAATAAAACAATTGCATAATAAAAGATAAGTCTATTAAGGGTTTTAGGGGGATTCAAAACCTAGATATAAATTTTCTGATATTGAGAGTTTACTAAGTGATTCATTAATTTTTTATTCAATCTTGCTGTCGATAGTAGCTATAATTACATTGTGCGCTTACAGTTATTTCAACATTAACTAACTCAGAAAAAGTCAATCAAGTTTTTGGCATGGTTTTCGGGGACTTTGATATTAGGAACACCCGAATGCTATTACTCTAGTCATTATTTTCTTTATTTTATTTTATTTCATTTCATTTTTATTATATTGTATTGCATTTATGGCTTATTATCTTAATTATCATTTGAATTTCTCTACTTGATCTTGAGTTTGTAGTATATTATAGGATTTACGATTCATTATCATAGCCACAACTTAAAATGAAAGGATGGAATAGACAATACTTTTGTGAAAGCCAGGATATGTCTTTGTAGTACGAAACATCATCGTATATGAGAGAGAGGTGTTCTCACATGTTTTTGGAGGCTTAACCAATGTTTACGCCATGTTGCTATATTTGTAGGAGTACTTACTATAATCATGAATGCTGAGCACCGACCTATATGTGGGAGTGAACGAGTATGTACAATCCACCTCAAGGTGTAATATACGGAAACAACTACAATTCAAAATAGAATAACTCTTACGCCTATGGCAGGAAAGATTACACTCCAGCTGAATATTTACAACACCAAGCACCTCCAGTTAATTAGTCAACTCAAAGATATGATGACCAATTTCATTCAAGAATCAATCATGAGGCATTAAGAAATAAAGGCTCGTATACAAAATTTGATGAATCGGATAGACCAGCTAGTGGAGGTAATATCTAATAAGATGTAAGGGAGTTTGCTTAGTATGGTTCAGGTCTTTAGCAGGTCTATTGATAGAGATCAACCGTTTTTCCTAGATGTGTTGTCATTCCCTTTTTTTCATTTTAGTTATTAATACAAGGGGTGAAGATAATTAAAGATACATTTCAATATCTGTGATTATTATCCCCCACCCCTTTTTTTGAATTAGAACAAATTAAAAAGGAGAAACAATAGAAAATGGATTCAAACTCGACGAAATTGGGAACTCGTCCACTTAAGTAGACTCTACCAAGTTTAGATTGGCAAAGAGCTCCTAGTAGAAGAGGAAGAGGAAGAGTAAGAGAGTATTACAGATAAACTAATGGAACTCTTGGTTGAAATGAAAGATGACCAATGCGAATTCGAGAGTGAAGAAAAGATAGGTTGGGTTCATAAATGGAGGGACATTCTAAAAAGAGCTTCCTGAAGAAGAAGACGAAGAAGGCTTCATCCAATAAGAAGAAGTAAAGAAGTCGCAAGAGATAATTGAAGAAGATATGCCAAAAACCTTTTTCCAAGATGAATAAGAAGAAGAATAGATAGAGGAGGTTGAGAAAGAACTGGTGGAGGAACCAAGTAAGGAAACTACTGATAAGGCGTTGGTAGTGACCTTAAGTACGGAGAGTTCCCACTTCCTCCAAGACAAATTGTTCGAGTCAACCGAAGATTCAGAGAGTTTTATTAATCCTTTTTTCAATAGTTTGTCATTGGGCATTAATGCATGCAATTGGATTTATTAATTTGATAAATTATGTCCTTATTATTATTTTGCAACAGCTGACTTACTTACAAGCTACAAAACCCTTATGCGGAGAAACAGGTGGAAACAAGTCACTTATCATAGACCCAGGATAAGGTCAACGTGTATGTTATGTCAAGATGAAGATGTTAAAGAAGCGCTACATAGGAGGCAACTCATGAGTTAGGATAAATTTTATTTGATGTTAAGTTATTTTCATGTTTCTTTGTTAATTTTCGTTTCTGTTATGTTTATTTTCTTTTATATTTTTATCCCTTTCTCATTTATATTTTCCAAGGATGTGGTCTACTATTGGATCAAAAATTAGAACAAAATTTTCATATTCAAGAAAATATCAAGAACCTTCTCACTTTTTCATAAATTCTTATATTGTGTACATTAGGGGCATTATACAACTTTATCTTGACTTAGTTGAAATATGTCCAAAAATATTATATTTCATTGTTGAATACTAATTGAATTGGTATGCAAAGGAATGATAGTTAGAATAAAATTGCTTTTCTATGTCATATTTTTATTATTCATTAAAATAATCAAGTTGAATGAAAATTGTATATTATTTACACATGATTGACCTATTTTGTGACAGTCATTATTGTATTAAACCGCAAGTGCACGACATAACAGTAGCTAGTACCGACAAGTACAGGTCAATCCCACGAAGACTATAAATACCAATAATCACCCTTCCCCTATTATCTAGCCTAAGGATTGATTTTAGATTTTAATGGAAAGAAAATAAAAACTAAAACAAATAAAATAAAATAGGAAACAATAATGAACTTAGAGAAAGTGGAATTCACTTAGAACACTATCGTTATCAGAAATTAGTATATAGCTCAAATCCCCTAAAACCTTAACAGGTTAATCTTTTATCATGCAATTACTTTGTTGATTAATTAGATCGTGGAGACTCCTATGATATGCTAGTAGCTGATCTTGACTCTACTGATAACTAATCCTATGATCTCTAACAGAATTACTCAGGTTAAATCTTATAGGATTGTGTTATTGATTAAATAATCCCTCTATTCGGTTTGACCCTAATTTAGAGGATTTATGTTTTCGCTTCTTTGGACAAAGTTGTCCCTTTTGCATGTTCTCTATGTTTAGAAATCACCTCCCAACATCTCCCCTTTCTTTAGCCGTCAAAAACATCTTTTCATATTGAAAACTAGGGTTTTTGTGACTTACACAGTCTGGTACACGACTGTGTATCAGACTATATATGTCCAAAAACTCTGAAAATCGTGATTATGCATGATTGAGGCACGCTTCGATTCTTCATTTTATATCGTGTTTTCATCCAAATTCTTCTCCTTTAAGTCCATAAAGGTAATTATAACCTATAAACACACTAGAAGCACATTAAGTACCAAATATACAATAATGGTATAAAATATCAATAAAAAATATCAAATATAAGATAAAATTATGATCAATTATGCATCTATCAAATATCCCCACACTTTAGCTTTTGCTTGTCCTCAAGTAAACTATAATCAAAATTATAAATTTCACAACATCAATACATCATCAATCTCAATCTGTCTATTCATACAATACATTATCATATCCTATTAAATCAAATTAATATACAATTAGAGTCAAGTTATCCTAAAATTAACTTCCTAAGCAATATTAATAGTAATCACATCAACAATTGCATTGAAATCAAAAGCATAAATGTTTACACTCTCATCAAGATTTCACTTAATGCACTCAAGTGTTTAGGGTAAAAAGTATCAAAACTCTCAATCAATGCATAGTAGAATTCTTACCATAGGCTTGCAATAAAATCACATCTCCACCACTTATGTACAACTAGAAACACCAATCATAAGGTATTTATGGTTGTAATAGGGCTTGGGAATGGTATATTGGGATAATAACAAGGGTTAATTTGAAGGAAATTTACTACACAATATGTTCCCTTATTTGGTTCCTCCACCAGTTCTTCCTCAACTACCTCTATCCACTTTTCTTCTTCTTCCTGGATAAAGGTTTCTGGCTCATCTTCTTCATTTACCTTCTGTCGCTCCTGTAATTTTCCTTCTTGGATAGATACTTCAGAAGCTCTTCTTGTAATGTCACTCCAATCATGAAGCCAACCCTTGCCTTCTTTTCTCTCAAATTTACATCGCTCAACTTTCATGTCAAGGAGTTCCATCCATTTATATGTAATACTTGCTTCCTCTTCCTCTTCTTCTTTTGAGAGCTCATCTTCACTATTAAGGGTGATTGCCTCTCGGTCGATAGTATTAGTTTCAGTAGAACTGGTCAAAATTCCTTGCATCTTGTCAGATAATATATCCAAAAACTGATCAATTTTATTCACCACATTCTGTCTACGAGCCTCCGTTTCCTGATTGCTCATGTTTGAATCTTGAATAAACTCAGTTATCATATTTTTCATAATAGCAGTTACCTTCCCGCCTTCTTGAAATGTATCTTCCTTCATGAAATCGACTTTTGTTTCTTCTTCACCCTGAGACAGTTGGAAGCTCAAATTATACTCACCATACATAGGTGAAGAATTTCTCTCATGGAATTCACTTTGACTCGCTGCTCTCTCAGCAAGGCATTCCATTAATCAATATGTAATACTTTGTTTTTCCTCTGGAAACTCTTTTTGAAATATCCCTCCATTCATGAACCTAACCCTTGTCTTTTCTTTACTCTCAAATGTGTGTCGATCAATTTTCATTTTAGGAAGGATCTCCATTAATTTATCTTTCAAAGTTGGCTTGTTACATGAAGGTGCTTGATGCTGTAAATATCCAACTGGAGCGTAATCGTTCCATCTATAAGTATAAGAGTTGCTCCACTCTGAATTATAGTTGTTCTCATACACTGCACCATGAGGTTGATTACAAATGCTAGGTTGCTCCCATCTATATGTTGGTACTCAACATTCATTATTGTACTAATAACTTCCACCAATATCACTACACGACCTAAATATCAGTGAAGCTTTCGAAAACATATGAGAATACGTCACTCTCCCATAATGTCATAGATCACGAAGACATATTTTGGCTCCCACAAAAGTCTCATATGTTCCATCCTTCCATTGTGAGTTGCGGATATGACAATGAATCGTAATTCCTACAATAATCCACAAACTCAAGATCAAGTAGGGAAATTCAAAGGATAATTAAATTAATAATCAACAAATAAAATAATCAAAATAAAAAAAATAAATACAAAAGCAAAATTAAAATTAAAATTGAAATTAAAATAAAAGAAAATAAATATAAAGATAAAACAAAAAACAATAAAAATGACTAGAGTAATAACATTCAGGCTTTCCTAATATCAAAATCCCCAACAACGGTACCAAAATTTTGATTGACCTATTTTGTGACAGTCAATATTGTAATAAATCACAAGTGCAAGACATAGCTATAGCTAGTATAGATAAGTATGAGTCGATCCCATGAAGATTATGAATACTAGTATGAGTCGATCCTATGAAGACTATGAATACTAGTAATCACCCTTCCCCTATTATCTAGCCTAAAAATTGATTTTATATTTTTAATGGAAAGAAACTAAAACTAAAACAAATAAAATAAAATATGAAATAATAATGAACATAGAGATAGTGGAAATCACTTATAACACTATCGTTATCAGAAATTAGTATCTAGGCTTGAATCTCCCTAAAATCTTAACAGGTTAATCTTTTATCATGCAATTGCTTTGTTGATTAATTGGATTGTGGAGGCTCCTATGGTATGCTAGTAGCCAACATTGAGTCTACTAATAACTAATCTTAAGCTCTCTAACATAATTACTTAGATTAAATCTTATAGGATTGTGTTACTGATTTATGAATCTCTCTATTAGGTTTGACCCTAATCTGGAAATTTATGTCATCCTATCTCTAAGGTTGCAATCAAATCTTAATTACGGTAGATCAATTCACACTAAGATTTCTCAGTATTATCAATAAAACACATAATCAGCTCACAATAATCAATCGAACCAATTGCATTAATAAAGGAATCAAATCATATTAAAGTTGTTGGACCCCATTTCTGAAGCCCAACTACCTGGAGTCATAAAGTGTGCTCTAATACCACTTAATGTTGGACCCCGCTTGCTTCCAGAGTCCAATGCTTGCTCTGATACCCTATCTGTTGGGGTCCCGCTTGATTCCGGAATCTAACTCTTGCGAAATCATGAAACATGAATGTATTCCCATGAAATCTCTTTAACCATCATCGATTTATCTTCTTGCTCTGATAACATCCCAAAAATTTCCTCACAATTTGTTCAATGGCGTGCCCATACAAATCAATCACCATAATCAAACTTATTTCTCCTAATTCAGAACAAATTTTGAGAAACTTCAAACCAGAATTTCAATTTGACTTCTTCAAAGAAATTGTAGCTCTAAGTCTCTAGTTTGTTTTGAAACAAAAATCATCTCATTCGGAGCTCCACAGTTCAAGATATCATCAAAATACTGAAGTATATTCATAACTAAGTCATGCTCTTCTAACTGATCCCTCATTTTCTTTTCATCAATCTTTTTCAAATGAACCCCAAAGGCTACCAATTTTTATGGAGAGATATCAAAAATGTCTTAGAAATCTATTTCTTCAAGAATAACCTCATTTGGAGGTCGGATGATGAAGTTATGGCCAAACGAATCTGACATATTTATACCCTCAATCATATTGTACCTAACTTGGAACAATTGCCATAACTTTCAATAGAGATGTTGGATTTAGTTCTTTCTTGGACTGTTTGAAAGAAACCTTCGAGATCTACAACTTTCATGAAGGACTCAAAGGGAGATTCTACTTCTAAAATGGTTAAAAATTGCAATTTACTGCTAGTGTACAGGGTATGTCCGTTAAACGGCCATACACGGGGTTAGGGTCCATTTTTGACCCGAGAAGGTCTGTTTAACGGACATTGGTGATGCTGTGGTCATTTTTGACCCAAGAAGGTCCGTTTAACGGACCTAAAGTCCATCTAACGGACATTGGTGACCCAAAACTCCTTCGAAAGCCTCTCCAAAGGTTCTTACATCCATTCTAACATCATATTCACTCATAATCATCCCAAATTCAACTCTTCTAGTGCAAATCACTTCATATCAATTCAAACACCAAATTTATCACATAAAACTCTCAATTCTCAACCCATTTGATTCATCAAAACCACACATTCTCATCATTTAGTAAAGTTGTCCTATGTATACATCCTATATAGCATCACATGTTGTATCGATCATATCTCTCAACTCTGATATCCAAAATTTACATGCTTTAAAGAGTTGGAAAGCTAGAAGGACAAAATACAACTTCTATGAAGACAACTTTGTCTAATTCGTCATATATTAATACATAATTTCTCCTGAGGTCAGAACACACATTTTACCCTCATGAAAAACTTGAAATTTATTCTAACTTCACTTCCTCTATTGCAACATCATTCATAACAATTTAACCACCAATTGGAATTCATCAAACTCTTAACCTCAATTTATTTGACTCTTCATATTCAACAACATCTCATCATTCATAACATTCCTATCTTTCTTTTCCATAGTGTCTCACTTATATATATAACAATAGTTCATATTCAAGATTCATCAACTCAAGTGGATAGCTTCTTCAATTATATCTAATTTCAACTCACATCATCCATACATAATTCATATTTCATTAACATCATAAGTGTTTACAAGCTTTATTGGCATCTCATGCCACAATAAATCATTTCGCAAAATCCCCAAATTACACAAGATACTTGAATGATAATTGCTCAAAATGCAATTATAGTTTGTTTTACATAAATTACTCATAAACAAAACAAAACATGCAAATCGGATTTATGCCTTGATTCACTTTCACTCGATCTCTTGCTCATCACCTGAAGATGGGGAAAGAGAGTAGAGTGAGCTTAAAAGCTCGTTGGTAATAGCTTATAACGAAAAAATAAGCAAAACCATTCAAAAAGTTCATTATCATATGAAATTCTTGTTGAAATTTATAAAACACTTGTTTCTCAAATTCTCATCATGTAGTCAAATTTACAAACCACAAAACATGAATGCATCAAACTTGTTCATATATCATAAGCACATCATAATAGTTTGGGCAGATCCATAAACATGACGAACTACACAATTCCACATAATGGTCTTGAGTAGTGGTAAACTTGAGAGAGTCCATGAAGGAGCTCCATGCTACTAGCGGGCAGGCGGGAGAAGCCTTAACTTGGTCAACGTGCACGTGACAATTCTTGGATGGATTACACCAAACTCACATAACATGTATTTCAAAACTTGTTGCCCAAAATGACACTTTTTTCGAAAACTTGATTTCATATACTTGCGATCTTTTCAAAAGAAATCATTTTCGAAATCATTACACAATTCACATATCAAACATGTAGCAATTTCTCAATTCATTCAAGACGCAATAAATGCAACATTTATGATACAATTTAAATCATTAAATTTTCTTGATTTAAAGAAAACAAAAGTGGCTTAGATACTCTATTATAAACATGTACCCACCTTAGTTTCCTTGCTTAAAAACCTTGCTCAAAAAGCCTCTACTCTTGCTCCTCTTGTCTCTCTTGATTTTCTTCAACATTGACAAAAATTCTCAAATCAATAGGCATTCCAATTGAGAAACCCATAAGACATATTCACTAAAATTGATCTTAGAATTCTTAAACTCATACATTTCTTAAGTTATATGAACCAAAACCCTTTCAAAAATCCAACAAATCAAAAATGTTCTTACCTTGATTCTTCACCAAATGGAGAGTTTCTTGGCTTGAATGAGAGCTCTAATCTTCCTCTTTCTTTTTCCCTTGTTGAACAACTTCAAAATCACTCTTGAAGGCTTAGAAAAATCAACACCTAGCTTTTCTTTCTCTTTTCTCCTCTTCTTCACTGAACTCTCTTCTTTCTTCTCCCTTCTCTTTGTTTCTTCTCTCAATTTCTTTCTTGCTTCTTCCTTATAAGCAAGCCCACACTTCTTATTTCAATTTTTCCATTAATGATTGTACAAAGACCCTTCTACCCTTCCTTATATGCCTTGTAACTTAAATGCTTAAGTGACTTCCCAATTTTGCCCCTCATGCAATCTTACCACCTTAACACTATAATTCAATTAACCTATGTCATATAATCTTACTCACATGAACCTGCTAATTAACTCCGCAAAAATACTCTATTAAGACCTCAAAATTCATTTAAGTCATTGCCTAACTCCTTCCAAAAATCAAGACCTTTTTCTAATCATATAATTGAAGGAATTTGCTAGCACTTCCTTCTAGAAAAAATGATTCTCATTGTCTTAATTTTCTAATGACAACAAAATCATTTAATTTGGTTCAGAAATCTGAAAGTTATATCCCAATCATTTTCCCAACTATTCTTATGCTGAAACAATATTTTATGCTCGAATTCCATCCAAAAATTGATATTCTTAGAGACTGAATTTAAACTCAATTTCATGAAATAATTTGTAACCCTATTTCTCTAGTTTAATCAAAATCAAGAATCATCTCATTTGGATAACTAGAGCAAAAGTTATGGCTAAAACACCAAAGCATACTCAGTCAACGTGTTTCAATTACATTTTTCAGCTTTTAACTTCTAGCATTTCATATGTAACCCATCTTGTATCTAAACCATCTTTTTTATTTCATTTCAAATTCAAGAATTCTCCTTGTCTTTACACATAAATAATCACCAATAATTTCTCATTTAATAGAAAAGTTTGGGGTCCAACAAAAGTATTAATATAGGGTTCATCTAACCTAAATACTAATTGGATGTTTAGTTACACATGATCGAATATGAAATCAAATAAAAATAGAAAGAAAAACGAAATAAAAATAATGGGTTCATAATTCTAAATCTCCCTGATTGTCTTTTATCGAATGTTCTTACGATATAGAGGTTTGATTTTGTACTTTGACGGGTCTTTCGATAATTTCTTCGTGTTTTCTACTTCTCAGGACCAAAATCATCCCTTTTGGACGTTCTCCACATCTAGAAATTGCCTCCCAAAGTCTCCCTTTTCTTTGGCAGTCAAAAACATCTTTTTATATTGAAAACTAGGGTTTCTATGACTTATACTATCTGGTACACGGTCGTATATTAGACCCTGTATGTCTAAAAACTATTAAAATCGCAATTCTACATGGCATGATGCACGGCCATACATCACTTCTATTCTTTGATTCTTTATTTTATGTTTTGTTTTAATCCGAATTCTTTTCTTTTAAGTCTATAAAGGCAATTATAACTTATAAACACATTTGAAGCACATTAAGTACCAAATATACAATAAAAGAATAAAATATCAAGCAAAAACACATCAAATATGAGGTAAAATTATGATCAATTATGCATCTATCAACACATATGTACCCATATTTTTCATGAGTTTTTGAGCCTAAGAGCAAAATTTCAAAAAAATATTACCTTATTTATCTCTTTCATATTTGTTATCATGTATAGTAGAATGATTCTAAAACTTGATTTTATTATGCATATTGAGATCATATTTATAAATTAGAGAAATTAAAGTGATGAAGGCACTTAGATTCAACAAATTGCTTTAGCCCATTTCTTTGATAATTATCATACCCATAATTTTATCCTTTAGGAATAACCAAGTTGAGCCGTAGCCTTTTTCATTGATTAAACCCACATTTTAACCTTTACCCTATTCTTCTTTAAAGTCCTTTTTATTGTTTTGAACCTTAAAGGTTATTTATTTTATTTACTTGTTTGACACTTGAAATTTTTGAAAGGCCCATTATTTTGTTAAGTGTTGTACATGTTGAGTGCTCAAAATTTCTTTGAAAAAAAATAGAGAGCGAGCATAAAAATAATAAAAGATTGTGAATTAGTATATAGTATCAATAAAGTTGTAATAAAAGGACCAGTATATTTGCACACAAGTTTTTTGTTCCTTTGCTTTAGTAAATTTCCTTCGATTCAATCATTTTTATTATCCCAATCATACCGTACCTAAAACCTATTACAACATGTATAAATACCTTTTGATTTTTATTTCTAATTCACATGAATGGTGGAGATATGATAATATTGCAAGCATATGGTAAGAGTTCTATTATGCATTCATTGAGAGTTTGGTACTTTTCACCCTAAATACTAGAGTGCAATGAGTAAAATCTTGATGAGGATGTAAAAGTTTATGCTTTTGATTTCAACGAGATTTGTGATATGATTACTATTAATATTGATTTAGGAAGTTAATTTTAAGATAACTTGATCCTAATTATATGTTAATTTGATTCAATATGATATGATAATTTATAGTATGAAAGAACAGGTCAAGATTAATGAAGGATTGATGTTGTAAAATTTATAATTTTGATTATATTTTACTTAAGAACAAGCAAAAGCTTAAGCGTGGGGATGTTTGATAGATGCATAATTGATCATATTTATACCCCATATTTGAAATATATTTGCTTGATATTTTATACTTTTGTTGTATATTTGGTACTTAATTCGCTCAAAGTGTATTTACAGAGTATAATTGCCTTCACGAACTTAAAGGACAAGAATTTTGATGAAATCACAACATAAAATGAAGATTCAAAGCATATAAAGGATGCATGGACGTGCAGTAGGCCGTGTACTTTTCTCAGGCCATGCGGGCTCACGAATTTTAGAGATTTTGGGTTATGCACAGTCTGATGCATGCTCCCAGAACCCTAAATTTCAATATAAAAGGACGTGCTTGGCCTCAAACCAGGGGAGCAACCTTTAAGAGATGATTCCACACATGGAGGATGTCCAGAAGTGACGATTTTGATCCAGAGAAGTGGAAAACACGAAGAAATCATCGAAAGATCCATCGGAATACAATATCAAACTTCTACCTTGCAAGAACAATTGATCGAATTGAAAAGGAGATTTAGAATTATGAACCGTGTATTTTTTATTCTTTTTCTTTCAGTTTATGTTTGATTTCATTTCCAATCATGTGTAACTAAACATCTTGTTAGTGTTTAGGCTAGATGAACCCTATGTTTATTCTTTAACAATGTTTTAATTCTTTTATTAATGCAATTGGTTTGATTGATATATTGTGATCCAATTACGCATTTTATTTATGTTCTAATAGATCCGAAATATTAGATCATAATTTGATATATACATAAAGATTGAGAAATCCTGTTTATGAATAGCTCTACCATAATTGGAAGGAGTTGATCACAACCCTAGAGATAGGATGACATAAATCTTTCATATTAGGGTCAAACATAATAGAGGGATTTACAAATCAATAAAACAATCGTTTAAACTTTAACCTGAATAATTTGGTTGAAAACCTTATGATTAGTTGTTAGTTGACCCAAGGTCAACTATTAGCATAACATATGAATCTCCAAAATCCAATAAATCAATAAAACAATTGGTTAATAAAAAAAATCAATCTGTTAAGGGTTTTAGAGTATTTGAAACTTAGATATTAATTTTTGATATCGAGAGTTTACTAAATGATTCCTTAATTCTCTGATTTAATCTTACTGCCCATTTATTTTACTCACTTTAGTTTTATATTTTTAGATTAAAAATCAAAACAAATTTTGTAGACTAGATAATAGGATAACGGTAATTACTAGTACTCATAGTCCTCGTGAGATTGACCTATACATGTCGGTGCTAGCTATAGTTACGTCGTGCACTTGCGGTTATTTCAACGTTGACTAACTTTTAAAAAGTCAATCAATTAGATAAAGACTAAGTCATTCAATCTTTTGTGCTCCAATCTATTCCTTTCTTAAAATAGATGTATTTAAATATGCTTCAGTTCCTTTCACATCCTACAGTACTCACACATTGACTCAAAATTTAAATTGCAAACCTTTGCAATTCTGGAACACCACTTTGAAATTGGCCCTACCAAGCAATTGTATGACAACAAAAGTAACATTATAAAAAAAATAAAATAATGATTAATTTTTACCAATTAACAAAAGTGAAAAAATATATATTTTGATTAAATTTGTCTCTTAGACACATAACAATTAGCATCTCAAAATCACTAGAAACATCCTTATAAACCTTCATTTGTGAGTTTAGCAGATCTTGTATCATATCATGGGCAACAATTGTTGTAATAGTTAATAGCATTTCTCTATTAGCTTCAACTTTCTTTCTAAAACTTAGTTTAAAATAGACACTTAGATTCAAAAATGCCCTAGATGTAAACAATAGAGAATAAAGTTGCATTTCCTATCTCTCATTGATGATTGTAAGGTAAGATGTGTGCAACAAAGACATTTTTTATATTGACTTTGATTGCTTCCATTGCCCTCTCCATGACATTATAAAATAACTCATTATTGCCTTTTTATCACTATCAGCCAAATGAAGGACCCTCATTAAAGACTCACAAACTCGAATAACAAATTGACATTGGGACCAAAATTAATTATCTTCAAGTATAATTTTAGAAACTTCCAATCTGGCATTAGAATTAGCATGCTTAGATGTAATTCACTTATCACTTATAAACATTTACATAACTCCTTCTTACCATAATAAAACACTAAAGTGATAAGAAATTAGTTGCAAATTTTGTAATAGTACAACAATACAAATTCTTACCATTTGTGAATCCTTTCTTATCAAATTCAAGACTCATACACGATTGTAGATGAACTTTGTCACTATTTTAGTTTCTGCACAATCTCATCAATAATACAAAAATACCTAGTATCTCTTATATTTTGCAACATCAATTCAATGCAATATACAACACAAGAAACCCAATAAAAAGAATTATACTTACTTTGCAATCTTCTTTCAGCTTCTTTATAACCAAAATAATTATTAGTAATGAACTAAACAATATTTTCTAGCTCAATTTCATTCACAACTTCATTAAATATTTGAAATAGAAAATCAGTATTCCTAACAAGGTCATAGGCAAAGACAGACTTCAAAATATCGTCCCCTTTGCAAAATAAACTAAAAAATTAATAATATGTTTAATTTCTTCTAATTTTCTAGCTATCACACATGATTGAACACCTATAAATAGCCTAAATTATGCTTCTTTCATCCAAATAATTTTTTATTTCATAAATAGAGCTACTTATTACCTTTATAGTTATTAATTGAAGGAGTTTTATATCCTAAACCATAGGAGGTAATAACATCCTCCATACACTGATAATAATAAGATTAGGTAATATTGAATGCTATACCTGAATCATATCACCTTCTAGTCATTGTCATGTCCACATTATGATTCAATTATTTAGATTGTAAGGCACAAATTGAAAGCTACGCTCTAAGAGTTGTTCGTGGTGCAAAAAAAAAAAAAAAAAGTCTTCTTTTCCTAACAGTAAGTGTAACATTTCCTTTGAATAAGAATACTACCACATTTAACATCATCATTATCATCTTGACCACTAATAAACGATCTACTAATAATTTCGTAGTTCAATTTTTGCCTTCTATCTTTTTCATGCTATACTCCTTAAGCGAAGTTTTCATTTGTCTATAACATGCTTTCATTAAAGGCTTTGCATCACCCAAATGAATGGAAAATTTAATAAAATCATCTTCCCACCAATTAAATATCACGTCAACATTAACGTTACATTATTTATATATTTTTAAATAAAAATAAACATCATTGTCACGTAGTTATTTTTTTAATCAACCAAACAATAAATATCACTATCACATAATATTAGAACCTACTTTTATAAATTTTTGATTGTAACCTACTTGTCACATAACAATAGGATTCACACAATGGGGCTCAATTTTTGATTAAAAATTAAAAAATAATACCACATTAATATTGACTTGATATTTAATTAATAGAAAATTAACCCATTAAATTTTCATCCACTTGAAATATATTTTAAACGTTTTAAAAACATTAAAGATCAATTTATACGTTTCAAAATCTTAATATCTCTTTTGCATTTTATTATAAACATTGAAGTTCAAAATACACTCGTTAACTCTTAAACTAATTACAATACAATACGTCTTGAAATCATTTTAAAAACACGAGACATTGTAGCCATATTTTAGGTCGTATATGAAAGTCATAATGCATAAATACAGAGCAGTTACCAACTACATATAAAAGTATTAATCCGTAGATTCTCGCGGCAACCATGAAAACATATAGTATCAAGAAAGCTCAGTGATTACACGTTCACACTTATCTTCCAAAATCTTTACTGCTTCAGTAAATAGCTCTTCAGGACGTAATGCTCCCGTAGATTCAATAGTAACTAGAGAGAGAAAACAAAGAATGAGCTAATATCAAATTGGGCAAATATATCTGCATCTGTTACATTACTTACATATGAAATGATCTCTAACTCGACGCAATGCCACACGTTTATCCCAACCTTCTCCTCTAATGCATTCCCTACACAGCGTGCAAGCTCGTGATCGAGCTACTTTTGCCCTTCTCTTACCTATTCAGAAATCATACACCAGAACATGTCAGTACAAACGTAAAAGAAGGCAGTATCGCCAGCGGTCCTCTTCGAATCAAACTAGTTGAATACAATGCAGTAGTCACCTCTGAAAATGTGTGCCCAGTGGAACACAAATGCTATATAATAAGAAAAAGTTTTGAGACCGCAAGGAAGCCACCAAGTTCTTGAAAGTGGCAAGTTCTTGAAAGTGGTATTTACATCAAAGCAGCCCTAATTAAACTAAAGGTTATAGGAATTGTTGAGGAATATTTGAGTACTTTGCTCAGTCTTCTAGTATACAATTGTTGGAAGTTCAATAATATCCCATGTACTAGCCATGGCTATTTTCAATCAAAAAATGAACACGTCACTTTGTTCACTCCCCCGCATTCAACACAGAGGATGGTTCTGTTATAATCATGAAGCACAGTTCTTGAAAATCAAAAGAAAAGAAAAGCTTTGGAAATAGTAAAACCAAATTGAAAAGAGGCTTTCCTCTTCCAATTTCTTCAACGTAAGCAAAAAAAAAAAAAAAAAAAAAAGAAAAGAAAAGAAAATCACATCACCTTTTCCAACATCTTCAATGTCAAATACTCCAACAGGACATTTTTCTTTCAGTTCTTCAGCCATCTCATCTTCAATATCTTCTAGCAACACAACCTATAGAGAAAGGGGAATAGGAGACGGAAGATCAAAATATCTCAAAATGGTATAAAAGAAGCGAAGAATGAATTGCAACATCAGGTTACTGCAAGCATAAGAAATCTCCTCACTTCTGGGAACATCCGATACCAAGCAGTAGCAACAGGGGACCATTTTGCATGTGTTTTACCTAAACCTTTAACAGCATGTGCTTCCAATTCAATTTCCTGAAAATAAAACAAACATTTAGAATCCATTTCAATCATGGAATTGACTTTCAAATTGTTGAACATCTTCGAGCTTTATTATTCAATATAAGAACCTTATATGTATCATCCTAATTAAAAATATAATTATAGTGAGATATGTACTTCATCCTATAAATAGGGATTTACTGTACCGTGTAACTTACACAACCCTAATAAAGAAGCAGTCCTAATAGTTTAAGTCCATGGAAGTGGGCTTTACAGCCGAACCACCTAAAACCTTAATGTAAATTCTTCCTCTGCTTTCCTTATCTTTACTTTCTAACATAATTAAAGCTAGCTGATCCTTCATTCTTCTATTCACGACAATATCTATCCTTTCTGGAGAGCTCCTTCTTGCCAGCACATCATAGAGCCATGCAACCTTTATTTGCCTCAATTTTTCTGTATTTGCTTTCTTTAAGACAATCTGGCAATAGATTCTACTCAGTTTAAACCTTACAACTGGTGTCTCATCTTCCCCGACCACTTCTTTTTATGGCAAGTTCCCAGAAACATCTTCAGTTTTTATTATAAAAAGGACCGTTCAAAATACTTGAATTTATGGTAAAGTACACTTGACCCCTAGAACTTTAATTTTCACCACTTAACTTACAAATTATAACTATACAACTCCCTAAATCCAGCACCTGCACAATACACGCCTTTATTAAAATAATGGCTTAAAGGGCTTGTTAAAACATAATTTGAAAATTTAAGAACCTAATTAATAAAAAATAAAGTTTAAGGGACTAAATGCCCATTTACCATAATCTTTTTCAATTCCAAAAAAAGAAAGTATTTAACCATAAGTTTATGGACCTTAAAAGGCTTTTTTCTTTTTTATTTTTGTTCCTTTTTCACTTTTCCGGCCACCTTTTTTTTCTTAGAAACATCTTATTTTTTCTTTCTCGGCATGTCATCTTCCTCAAGAAGTTTCTTCATTCAAGACTATTCTTTAAAAAAAGAGATCCGAAGAGAACTAAAAAAAAAAGGGTGAAAAACTAAAAGAAAACTAAAAAACAAAGAAAAGAAGAAAAAAGAAAATATTTTAGTATGTTTTATTTTAGTTGAATTTATATACACAATAAAACTAGGAATTATTTGCTTATTAGCTCAGGGAGGAATGTTGAACATTTTAGAGATTTAATATTCAATATAGAATATTATATGTATTTTCCTAATTGACGAGATATGTATTTCACTCTATAAATAAGGATTTACTATGTTAAGTAACTTACACAATCCTAATAAAATGTAGCCCTAATAATTTGTGTGCGTGGAAATGAGCTTTATAGTCAAATAGCATAAAACCTTCTTCCTCTCCTTTTCTCCTACTTACTTTCAATTTAACAGAATGCTAATAGAGATGCAAGATTGAACTCTAACATCATGATATGAAGCTCATGAATTAATCAAACAAAATAGAGAGTGCCCACCTGCCCAGGGCCGATTTTAGCAATTATAATTTCATCATCTGTTGGACAAATGGGACTGTTTGAGAACTCAGGCTGGGAAGCCTGGCTGCAGCTGAATGAAGTATAGGTACTGGGTTTCGACTCTTGTTTTTCTGATTCCTTGATGAACTCACTCCCATTTGGTAACCATGTAAGGTCCTTAGAATAGACTGCATCAGAAATAACAAAATTAAATAGAAAAGAATACAAATTAAGATATCGCAACATTAATGGCTAGCTGCACATGTAAAGTATCAAGTGTTAGCTTGTACCTTTAAGACGAGGTTTGCCTTGTTCACAACGAACATGGAGCTTAAAAACAATGGTGTTCTTCTCATTTGGGGTATCATTTGCTACAGAAGAAAACACAAGAGAAAGAAAGACCAATAAGTGTCCCAGACAATGCACGATTATTTAAAACATGTTTCTTCTCCTTCAAGTGGAACAAACACAGTAGCTAGTGGCAACATAAATCAAACCTGAAAGATATTCAAACAATCTAGGATCAGCTTTGATTGGAATGAGACCCAACCTGTGGGCAAGCACTTCATCTTGGACAAGAGAGGTATTGTTTGCTATAAGGACTTTTTCAATAGCCATTGTGGGAAGCTGTGCAACCAACCAAAGGAAAAAAAAAATCATTTCCATCAGCTAGAAAGAAAACTTTATGTAAATGGGAGCTAATATAATTGTTGGCAAGGATAGCAATGAATTCCTCATGATTCTTGAATTATAAGACTTCAATGATTCACCTTCAAAACAAAATCCTGACATAATTGGTAAAACTGTTAATTGTGTGACAAAGAAAATATACAGCAAAGTTATAAGAATTTCCTGGTGGCACTGGAGGCTCATGAATAGGCGAGGAAGAGTTAAATAAAGAGACACCAGCATGATATGGTACTAAACGTGGACTTGGAGAATTCACAGCATTAAAGTCGTCAAAAGAAGGGGAATATACATACCTCGGATATGAGAATCCTTCGAAATGCATTTGCAATTGCAGCATCAATACCAACCATTTCAAACTCAATGTCATCCTTAGTAAGTCGAACAACTTCAACTTTAAAGTTACGACGGAATTTATCTGGTTGCACACTATTATCAACTCCAACCGATGCATAAGCACCAGAATATGATATGTTATCAGTCTGCATAAGCAAATGGGTACAACTAAAACATATTAAAATCCAAACAGGGTAAGCACGAAAATACCCAAGATGATCAACAACCAATAATATGAAAGAATAAGCAAACAATACGTGGATAGGAGCATCCGGGTTGCAAATAACACGAGTTCTTCGAAGCTCGAGATGGGGCGGCACTTCTCCCATAGGAACGTCCGGCAAATCCCAAATTGAAAACTTTTTCTCTTCTTTGTTACTGCCCTTCTTAGTCATCTTTTCCACTTTAACTTACTGCTCACTCTGCTTGCAAGTAAATTACAAAGTTTGATGCAACTTATACAGCAATAGATTAAATCGGCAATTGAGACTTGTAATTGTTGAAGTAAATAACGACGCCAAGTACTTCAGAAAAGTGAAAAATAAAAACTACCGGAACATTCACAAAAGAAATAAAGACCAACACGCCAACAATGAAAAAACAGCTAATAACTTGAACAAGAAACAACAGAAGATTTAAATTTAAAAGACAGAGACGGCGAATTACAGTGAATATAAGAAGACGGCAGCTTCAGAGACGGTGGCTGAAGAAACGGCAACAACGGCCCTAATTTCAAAATTAAACCCTGTGCTTTCAGGCTTTAAATTTACAACAAAATTAGGGTTCATTTGGTCTTAATTTATTCGATTAAGAGTTGTGTTAATAAAATAGTTATAATAAAATAATAATAATAATAATGTATTCAATTTTATTATCTATATTAAATTTTAATTTAATTTAATTTTAATATATAAAATTATATTCTAAAATTAATTAGTTCTCATTATATTTATCATACTATAATAGTTCAAAATAAAATAATAATATCATTTATAAAAAAAATCAATTACAACTTTTATTAATATAATTATTGTACATTTGTCTAACGATTTTATATCACATTCTAGATATATTCTTTTTTTCCCAAAAACCAATTGATTTCATTGATAAACAATTATTTACAAACCAATTATGTAACCGCTCTAGTATAATATAAAAAGAACTAGAATACAAGGTTTTATAGGTCCTCGTGATCAGCTCAGTTTAATACTCATCTCCTCCTCATGTTCCTAGATAAGATATATGCAATTCCCATCACTAGTAGGTTGAGTCGGGTTTGGAGAGTAACCTCCTGAAAAATCTGCCCTACACTCCTTTTTTTTTATAGAAAATCATGTAATTGATATCTTTCCAAACTTGGTAGACCATTGAGGCTAACTTATTTTAAGTGCTTTGTATTATGCTTGGTTTCCTATCCTCACTTTCACCAACTAATTGATTGTTTTCTCTCATAAATTAGTTGAATTATTGCAACCCTCTCCAAATCTTTCTTATGTAACTACACTTGATCATAATATGTTCCTATCTTTACAATTCAACACATCACAGCTCACAACCTAAAGAACTAATGTTAACCTTAAGTTTATCCTTCCAGCCAAAAGATAACATAATGTGCAGGTCTAATATCTTTATCCCAAACTAGTGCAGCCCAATTTACTCTAGTTTGTTGATCATTATGAAGAAAGAGTTTGCAAGTTTTGGTGTTAAATTGACCTGATTTTCTAGTTGTCTACTTGATTTCGTCTTGGTTTCGCAGTTGACATCTTGGTGCTTGGTCCAGAATGAGTTCAGCCCCCTGCTATTGTGATAAGGCCAAATTCACTAGTTATTTCTTATAAAAATGCTCACTTTGGTTTTGGAATTCACCACCATTCTAAAATGTTGTAACTTAGTCGATCTTGAATAAAGGTCCCCTACAGTGCCAATAGTCAAACTAAAAAAAAGTTTTGTTACCCTCCCCAATTTTATGGAACATCAGGCTTTGCATCCACTGTCTTGTGCTTAGGATTTCCTTGAGTATCCCCGACATGTCTCGCTTTTGCTTTAATGTCCAAATGCTTTTGTTTTTTATGATCACATTATGAATCAATTTCACCCATAAATCCTCCTTTTTGTTACACAACCACCATAGATTCTTTAGCTGGGTAGGTTTTATTGAGCTCCCTTGAAGAGTGTAGTCCCAATCCCTCTTACTCCTTCGGTCTACATATTTTTTTCCAACTAATCTTAGCTTTATATCTTCTTTAGTTCGAACCATTCCATAGAAACTCCCGTAGTCCTCTATCCACTTCCTTAAGTATGCTTTTAGGTATTGGAAGATGATAGAGTCAATAGTTTGTGATAGTACTCAGGATTGATTGTATTAAAAGGAGCCTACCTCTATAGTTAAAGTACCTATTTCTCCATTAGTTAATCCTTCCTTGTATGGAATCTAGCATTGGTTTACAATCAGCTGCACTAGCTATTCTTTAAGAGATTGGTACTTTAAGGTTTTTTAGTGGTAAACTTCCTTGTTTCATTCCCATTTCTCTTGCTTTGTTGGCTGCTTCATTGATGGAATTGTTTGATAGATAATAGTAGCTCCTTTTGGGGTTGAACATCAGCCCAATCATATTCTGGAATTCCTCCGAGGATTGCATGTGATTGTGTTAAAGTAATATTATAATCCATTTGAGAATGTGTATATTCACACTTTCTTTAATTTGCACTTCATTTATAGTATAACTATTAGATAATTCATTGTTTTACTTATTATTATGTATAATACAATAAGTAATAACAATATATTTTTATTTCTCCGTATCATAACTGGACATGTTCGAAAATATAGGAAATTTGACATATTAGAAAATATAGGAAATCTTACTTTTAGAACTTTAAAACATTTTAAAATAATATTTCTCACTTCTACCATTCAATTTTTTGTCATCCTTACTCTTCATATCCTTCTTATCTATCTATTCAATTTCTTCCAAAAAAAAAGTTTTTTCTAGCTCTCTAGTGCTTCTTTATTAAGACTATTTTTGAACCCATAATAAAAACAATTTTCACTCCACCTTCTAACTTTAATTCTTTGAGTGAGAAATTGAAAAACCCAAATCCAAAAGCCATAAATAACACATAAAATAATTGAACATAAATACCAGTTTCCTGTAAAGAAATAAGGTACTAGTAATATAGAAAAAGAGAGAGACAAGTACTTGAATAGTAGAAAAATGAAGAAACAAAGAAGACCACCATAAAAATGGAGGAGAGAATAGTGGAAGAAAAATAAAAGAAAAAAATCTCAACTCAAAACTTTAAAGCAATAGATTACATGTTGGATCCCGCTTGTTTCCGGAATCCAACGCTTGCTTATCATCGATTCATAACTTGGCTCTGATATGATACCACCTATGTTGGACACCATTTTCAGAGCCCAACTTCGGATCATGAAACGTGAGCTTAATCCAATGAAATTTCCTTAACTATCATTGATTCATCTTCTTACTCTGATACCACAAGATGTTGGGCTCTGTTTCCAAAGCCCAAAAATCGTTCCGAAGTCCTAAAGTGTGAGCATACCTTGAAGGGTTATTGCATTGAACCCTCATTAGCCATCATCAGTTCATCTTCATTCTCATAGCATCCCAAAAATTTTCTCAAAATTTGTTCAATGACGTGCCCATACAAATCAATCACCGTAATCGAACTCATTTCTCCTAATTCAGAACAAATCTTGGGAAACTTTAAACCAGAATTTAAATTCTCCTTCTTCAAATAAATCATAGCTCTAAGTTTCTAGTTTGTTTTGAATCAAGAACCATCTTAATCGGAGCTCTATAGATCAAGATATCATCAAAATACCAAAGTGTGCTTACACCCCAATCATGCTCTCCCAACCGACCCCTCACTTTCTCTAATGTAAACTTTTTCAAATCAACTCCAAAAGATACCAATTTTCATGGAGAGATAGATACATGTCTTAGGAATCCATTTCTTTAAGAATCACTTCATTTGGAGGTCGGATGAGGAAGTTATGCCCGAAAGAATCGAACATGTTTATACCCTCAATCAATTTATACCTATCTTCGCGCGATTGCCATAACTTTTGCTACAAATGTCTGATGTCTTTCGTTCTTTTACCATTTGAAATAATACGTCTAGATCTACAACTTTCATGAAGACCACAAAGCAAGATTCTGCCTCAAAAAGGGTCAAAATTTGCGATTTCCTAAAGCTTTTGGTGAATGTCCGTTTAACGGACATAGACTGGCTTAAAAGTACTTTTTCACCTGAGAAGGTCCGTTTAACTGACATCCATGTCCGTTTAATGGACATACAATGGGTTGGGGGTGTTTTTACACCCGAGAAGGTCCGTTTAATGGATATAATGTCCGTCTAACGGACATAGGTGTTCCCCAAACCCCTCCAAAGCCCCTTCAATGCTTCCTACATCCAATCTAACATCATATTCACTCATAATCTTCCCAAAATCAACCTTTCTAGTGCCAAATCACTTCGTAGCAATTCAAACACCAAATTCATCTCATAAAATTCTCAATTCTCAACCTTTTTGGTTCTTCAAAACCACAATTTCCCATCATTTACCATAACTGTCACATACACAAATCCTATGCAACATCATAACTTGTAACAATCATATCTTTCCATTACGATATCCAAAAATTACAATCTTTATAACGTTAGAAAGCTAGAAAGATTATCTCCAACTTCCAGGAAGACAATTTTTACCAATTCTATCTAGATAATTCCAGAATTTCCCTTGGAAATCAGCACACACATTTTACCCTCCTGAAAATTTGGAATTTATCTCAACTTCACTTCCTCTATTACAACATCATTCAAAACAATTCAACTTCCAATTGGAATTCATCTAACAACCTCAATTCGTATGACTCCTCATATTCGATAACATCTTATCATTCACCACAAATCTTATCTTTCTTTTCCATAGTTCACTTAAATATATATATAATAACAGTTCATATTCAAAGTTCATCAACTCATCATCCATACACAAATCGTTATTTCATTTACATCATAAATTAAGAGTTTTACAAACTTCAATGGCATTTCCAAGCCACATTACATCATCAATATCAAATCCAAAATACATCATAAGATACAAAATCCCATAATTCTCAACATATGTCTCAAGTCTTATTTTTACATCAATCTAACTTAAAATACAGCATATGCATAATCAAACGAATGCCTTGACTTTCTTTCACCCGATCTCTTTCTCATCACCTGGAGATGAGAATGAAAGGGGGTGAGCTTGCAGCTCATGGGTAACATGTTTATAACTAAGAAACAAGCAAAAACCATTGAAATAGTTATTTCCTTTGTAAATCCCACATTGAAATCCATGTAACACATATTTCCCAAATTCACAACTTATCAAGCAATTCATAAACGTCATAAATCATGATTCAATGCGTCATCACATTAAACACATTTGATGAAATTTTGCATCAAAGCATAATACTCAACTTCATCATATATTTAACACATCAAATGCAAATGCACACATAATTGGCTCGAGGGTTCCGTGAACAAAACAGAGAAACCGAAGTTTACTCCGTGAACGAAACGATTCCACTTTTCAGATCTCGTGGGCCACAAGTGGGCAGTCGGGAGAAGGCTTGACGTCGACGTGCACGTGACTACGGAACGGTTCCTCTCTCGCCCAAACACAACCAAATCTCATGCTCAATTCAATCAACATGATTTTTCTTCTTTCCATTTAAGCAAAATGCCATAATACAAGGCATAACATAATCATGCTCACAATTCAATTCTTATCAAAATGTCATACATCTTTCAATGCATAACATGACATAAAATACATCATAATGCATTTTCCACATCATAGCAATTCACAATTTATCAATTCAAGCTTATACACACATGTAAGCAATTTCTCAAATCAATCAAAAACAATAAAGCAACATTTAATTGAAATCCTTTTATTTTTTTGATTTAGAAAGAAAACCTTAGTAGCTTATTACTCAAATTATAAACACGAAACCCACCTTGAAATTACTTGCTTGATACTTGTTCAAAATGCATCCCCTCTTGCTACTCTTGCCTCTCTTAATCTCCTTCATCAATGGCAAATATCCCCAAATCAAATAGTGATTCCAAATTGAGAAACCCATAAGATATAATCACCAAAATTGACCTTAGAAAACTTAAACTCATACATTTCTTAAGCTATATAAGCCAAAATCTTTATAAAAATCGAACAAATCAAAAATGCCCTTACCTTGATCCTTCACCAAATGAGGAGTTTCTTGGCTTGAATGGAAGCTCTCATGCTC
>JAOQMQ010000009.1:6325270-6341783 GCA_027563845.1 Erythroxylum subrotundum | reverse complement strand
GCAAACTAGGAAATTATTTAATAATTTCTCAATTTAATATTGAGAACTATTATTTTAAATAAAATAGTGCGAGTAACCAAATATTTAATAAAGTCCTTATTTTATTTGGTTCTTGGGCTTAAACTAATACTTGCTCTTTTTATGTTTGACTCATATGATGAATATATATAACTTAATTCCATCACTCTGGAGATTGTCTAAAGCAAGTACATCTATCGTTTTATAATATAGGACTCTGGGTACTAAGTGTCAATCCCATAGAGACTATGAGTACTATTAATAACTCTTCATATTATTTAACTAACAATTGAGGTGATATTAATAAACCAGACTTAAAATAAAAGAAATAAACTAAAATCAAGCCAACACAATCAGATAAAATAAAATGGAAAAGGAATAAAAATAAACCAATAAATAAATGGTACATAAAACTTGTCACGTAATTATGATTTCACTAATCAATTTAATCTAAAGTTCATTAGATTGTAGAAATTTCTCAATTATGCTAACATTTTTCTCAAGACTATCAACGCCTAATTCTAGGTTGATTAATTGAAATCTCTTTCTATTTAAAACCCCTAGTATCACATTAATCATTTTATAAATTTCACTATTAGATTTAACTTTAATATGAAATATTTATATCAACTTATATATTAGGTTTGCATTCAACACCTTTCAATTATATCATATCTATTCATACTTTAGATTTCTCAATCTCAATTGCATGAAATCATACATGAATCAAAATGTCGAAAATATTAATTGAAGAATAAATAAGAACACATAATTGAATCTTAATGAAATGAAAATGTGGTTTAGTATACTCATAATGAACAAATACAGGAAATAAACAACGTAATATTAGTTGAGCATAACTAATCCTTTACTAACTATCAAGACAAAATAAGATAGAAAATTACACAAAAAATCAAAGATAAAAAAATATCACATGAAACATTATGAGACTTCTAGATAATCTGAGAGACCATATTCAAACAAAAAGTTTAATATATATTCGTCCATCTACTTATGATTCGCCTCTATCTAGAGATTTGTCAGTGTGATGGGAGTGTATGGGTATCGAGTGTCTTAGAGTGTTTCCTTTATAGTACCTGGAGCATCCAGTTATTAAGTCGCTGATGATGTAGAAACTCTCATTGGTGGAGGTGGTATTATGAAACCTAAGTGTCTTATGATCAGTATAAGCACCTCCTCTATCCATTGATGTTATGCCTCTAATTGCTCTACACACTTTGCCAGATCTCATTTTCCCTCTCTAATGGGACATTGCACTCTTAGAATCTTCCTTATTTATCTCTCCAACTAGGCTATCTTTAGTTAATCATAATATGGGGGTGTGGAAGGCTTGCTAGGAGTGCCTCTATTATTTGAGGAGATGTCCTAATGCTCAGGTACTATTGGAGGCTATTGTAGGGGATCCTGCCTAGGCTATTGCTCTAGTATATCAGGGGAATCCATTTTCTTCTCTATTTGTAGCTACAAACCCTTGAGCTACCATTAGAATATAAATGGTCCTTGCTAACCTAGCCTCCTTTAAACTATCCCCATTGCTTTTAGTGTCTTGAGGCTTATAGGAACTATATGCCATGCCAATGTCATCCCAAATAACCACTCTTGTAGTCATATGCCTCAAACTAATCTAGTTATGTATAGGCCCATGCAATAGTTTCATAACCTAATGTTTGAAGAACTAAGCTAAGGCATATCAAAGGTGGATAAGGACCTCTCTATCATGCTATAAAGGTAGAACATGTTTGCCTTCCCCAACACTTTGGTATTGTCTCCTCTCCTACTGATTGTGTGGCTAATTAACATATACATGTACCTCACTGCAAGAGATCTCACTTTGAACCCTGTCAGACTGTAAGATCACTATTAGGTAATGTTCGCCTTCTTACTAAATCTTATTAGGGAACACATCAGTAATGCAACATACTCCTCAATTGTGACATACTCCTCTATGTAAAGGCCCATATAAAGTGAAAACTTAGTATAGATCATACTATACATTTCTTTAATCACTCAACTCTACAATGTGTTATCAACATCCTAGGTGTAATGTTGCTTCTCTATAGTAAAGGTGGTAAGGAACTAGATAGTCAACTCGTTATAAGCAGGTTCATCAATCACAAAGAAGTTATCCCATCTACCAATACTAATCAACTCTCAGACTTCCTGAGTAAGTCGGATATAATCAAGCAATGACTAATTGATGCTAAAAGGTTTCGACCTTAATCCCTTGAGCTATATAATGTAATTCGGTGTTATAAAATGTAAGTTGTGCAAGCTTTGTCTGTAGGGGTGGTTATTGAAAATTAACCTCACCCTTTTGCTTCTTCCTTGTAATGTGGTATATTTTCTCTCCTTTAATGTGGTATATTTTCTCTCTTTGTCATTATCCCCTGAAAGATGAAAATAAATATAATTTGCTAAAACAGAGGAAATAATATACATTAATCAAACCACGACAAACAAACACCAAATTATAATCCCACAATAATTAGTTATGGATTAATAACAAATGCAAAATTAAATTAAATTAATCTTAAATTAATCTATAAATTTTAGAATATAATGGCATTAACAACCTAAAAACAAACAAATAGCACTACCTAATCTCAATTAATTAAAAAAATTGCAATTATTATATCTAAACACCTTAATTAAATCAACTAAACCATAACAAAAACAAAATTATCGAAGTATTACATAATTAAACAACATAAAAGTCTAATAAAAGTGTAAAACATGCAAAACATAAATAATTACACATCTGAATTCATAAAAATATCAATTAATAGCACTAAGGGATTTAAATCAGAAGAATAAATCCAAAATAGCTAAAAATTCACTAGAAAATTCAAATTCAATATGCAAAATAGCTCAAGAATATCAATTATTCCCTTAAAACCTTTCCAATCACATGGGTAATCCTAAAAGAAAAAACTCCATAACACCAAAAACATGGATTCTTACTCTTAATTGCCCTAAAATGATTCAACAACCAAAGAAAATTGGAATAAAGCATAAACACACCAAATTGTAGATAGAATTGTTAACCTTATTAGAGCGTACATCTATGCTAAAAATGTGTAGCATTCCCTTTCTATGGACATGAAGAGAACTTGGTGCTTATAGTTCAACTTAGCAATTTCGCAAAGGCATATGTCTTTTTTTCCTTTTAGCTACTTCCATAGCTTTGTAAAATGAAAGTATCTCTCTATATGAGAGTAGGCGGATAGCCTAGAACTCATTGTAATGTTGATTTAGTTTTATCTAGAGTTAAATCATTATTCATTTTTTTAAAAAAAGCATAAAAAACACTTCAACTTGATGAAATTTATAGAAAAATAGGTTAGAGGATGGTTTCCACACAAGGAAAGAGTGGATGAGCATCGTCAAAAGGAGAAAAATGAGAAAGAAAGTAAAAAAATTTGGGATTTTAGGTGACAAGGTGCAATTTAAAGAAGATTTTACTTAACACAGTGCAACACGACTATATAACTTCCCCATGTTAAACAAATTTTGGTAATTTTTAATGACCACAAGTGTATTGGGTTATAACATTGGCATGTAGGGTTTTTACATGGGCGTGTATCTCAAACATGTTATGAAAAAGATTAACATGGGTTAGAATATGGACATGTATCTAGATCATGTTAAAAAATATGATGATAATTTCACAAGCATGTTGATATTAAAATTAAAATGTCTAAAATCTATATAACCACTGATATGAGTTTGTTAGTGGGTGTGTAACTTTCTATAGCTTTTGGAAAAACAGTAGGACAGAGAGAAAGAATCATCATGGTCTTCCACACGGGTGTGTTAGTGGTTATATATATTACTGTTTCTCAAATAACTTACCTAGTCCTATCAACATGGGTATGCTGATTAGTCTGTATGTGACTTACAGGAATTTTCCAACAACACAGTCAGTAATGTAACTCTCTGTAACTTTTTAACTTATCCATATTTTTCATTTTTTATCACCTACAAATCAACACATATATCTAAAGCATAAAAGACTAAAATGGAACCTATATTACTATAAAACAAGTTTAACATAGATATAATTTAAAGTACATAAAACTAAAACCTAAAAACATAGAATACAACTAATTGAAAAAAAAATTAAAAAATTAGATTACCTCCCAAAGAGCACTTGTTTAATGTTATTAGATTGATGTTCCTACTTCAACTTACTCCATCATAATTTCAAACATTAAACTCTTCTATAACGTGCTTGCCAAAATCCCTTCTAAGGTAGTACTTCAAGTGATGTTCATTTACCTTAAATATACCTTTTTTTGGATAGGTTACCTCCATAGTGCCATAATGAAAGACTCTTGACTAAGAATGGTCCAGATCATCTATACTTTAACTTGCCTAGAAAAAATTTAAGTTTGAATTTATACAAGAGGACTTGATCTTCCTCCTTAAATTTCGTAGCTTGCTTAATCTTTCCATCATGATAACTTTTGGATCTTTCCTTACACAACTTTGAATTTTCATAAGCAATCATATGCCATCCTTTAAGTTCATTCACTTGGAATCAGCTTTTCTCACCTGTAAGATTGAGATTAAAATTAATAAACTTAATTGTACAATATGTTTTATGTTCAAGCTCAGTAGGAAAATGACATGCTTTACCATACACTAACCTATGTTTTACCATACACTAACCTATAATTAGTGCAATCACTTTGAGGAGCTGTAGGAAGCTTGAGAACTAAAAAAAGACCACACAAAGGATGGATAGTGAAGAAGAAATTGAGAATGTGTTTGAATACCAAAAGGATGCCTCATCTAGCTCAAAGGAAAATGTCAAATCCCCAATTCTTGTTAAGAATAACCCTCCACCTTTCCTTATCATATTAGCAAAGTCAGATAAGGAAAACAATGATAAGGAGAACTGGGAAACATTTTAGAAAGTGAACATACCATTGCTGGATGCAATCAAATAGGTACTAAGGTATGCAAAATTCCTTAAAGAATTCTATACCAATAAGCGAAATTTGAAAGGTGATGAAACGATCAAGATGAGTGAAAATGTTTATACAATCTTACAAATGAGACTACCTCCTAAGTGTAAGGATCCAGGCATGATCACAATTTCTTATAAAATTGGTAACACTACAATTAAACAAGCCATGTTACATTTAGGATCATCAATTAATGTTATGCCTTGGTCCCTTTATGCTTCTTTAAATCTATGCTCTTTGAAAGAAAAATTGTTATCATACAGTTGGTTGATTACTTAATGCCTACCTAGATGGATTGATTGAGGATATACTTGTGCAGGTGAATAAACTAATATTTCCTATAGATTTTTATCTGGTGGATATAGATGATGACATTTCCCCTAATTCAACACCAATCTTATTAGGGAAACCTTTTGTTTACAAGACCCAAACTAAGATAGATGTTCGTTAAGGTAGCCTCATAATGGAATTTGATGGGAAAGTTATTCATTTCAATATTTTCAATGTCAAGAAACAACCTCAAGATGGCCATTCTACTTTTGCGATTAATGTAATTAACCCTTCAATATAAGAAGACTGTAAGCAAAGTGTACAAATAAATTGGAAGTGGCTTCAATAAAGGAGAAGACCAAAGCTTACCAAAGCTTTCTATATCTTGAGAAATAGCTTTGTTATTGGTCAAAAAGTGCTTCTTTATTGTTGTAGATATAAACTATTTTCACGTAAGTTACATCCTTACTGAGTCGATCCTTTTATGATTATTAATGTTTCTCCCTATGGCATAGTAGAGATTAAGAGATTGAAAGCAGGGAAGATACTAAAGGTGAGTTGTCATCGACTTAAGCCTTACCTTGAAGAATTTCAAGTGGAGAATGCATAATTTATGATCTCTGAAGATCAAAATTTTATCACATGATAAGAAAAACATGGAGGCACACTAATGATAATAAAAAAAGGCACTACTTAGGATGCAACTCAAAAAGAGTTTGTTCCTTTTCCTTTACATTTTCCCAATTGTTGTTTTTGTTGAATTCTCCATTTCTTACATTTAATGTTACATTGGTGACAATGTAAATTTTAGGTATGGGGGAGGAGATCTTGTTCATTATGTGTTTTAAGTTTGCTTCTTATGGGTTTAAGTTCTTTTTTCATGTTAAAAAAACAAACATTTTATCTTTTTTTTTGCTTCTACGATTATATACTTATAATTAGATAGTAGAATCAACTGAAAAATTTAGATAAACTTAAGCATGTATTCTTACTTTTATGGTTGGTCAATGTACATTTCTTTTAGTGACTAGTGTGCGGACATAAGCTAGTGAGATTTTGAGTCTTTAGATTGATACATCCATATTAGTCTCATTGTCTTTTATTCACATATGACCTCTATAACATGTTCATCTTCACTTTGCTTTAATTTTCTTTTTGAGACACAATTTTTTATCATATGCATTAAAATGAAAATATATAGATATTATTCTTTTTATAAGCTACAATAGTCGAATAGCTTACCCAATGACATGATTCATCCTGTTGTTAAAGTCCTTAAGTTTTATTAGCTTACGAGCCTTTAACTTAACAAAATTTCTAACCTAAGCCTTAAAGCTAGTGGAACATTTATGATTGTTGATGTTTATGGATCCAAAAGAGAATAAGTGTGGGGCGTGTGCATATATATGGGTTGGTTATAGTTGATGGAATGCGATTTTGATTGCCTTTTAATGAGCTCCATTGTTAATGTAGTTCCTTTCAATTTTTTTTTGGCCTTTAAAAAGGAAAAGAAAAGAAAAAGAGAACAAAAGAACGGAAGTATCGAGGAGGAAATTCATTTATTTTACAAAGTAATTCATGTTAGTCTTTCCTTGTAAAGTTGTATGGAATGGGTGAATTGATTATGACGCAAATAAGGTAGAAGTTGTTCTGAAGGGTCACTCCTTATAGTTATAGTGTATTGTTTATCATCATTTTTATAAGTGATTTATTCTAACTATTTATGCTTCATATGGTTTACAGTATAAAGGCTTGAATCTAATATATGAAACAAAGTTTTCGCATTCATCATAGCTGATGGTACCAATTTTTAAGTGGGTGTTAATTTTTGCACTTAATACTCCATTAAGTGTTTTTCCTTCTTCAATAGTTTTGATGGCTTTTGAACAAATACTTCTCACATTAACCTTCGAACCCATTACAACCTTGAAAATTCCTTTGATTCATGATTATACATTTGAATCTTTAGTTGTGGAGAACTAAAATGATATTCAAAGTTGTGGAATATCTTAATCATAAAAGGTGTTCAATTTTACTTATAGATTTATCTTATTTTTAAACACAACTTGTCAGAGTATACCCCTAGATTGCTCAGTTTTTGAAGGGAATGACTGTATGAGATTTGGATAAGTGAATTTTGGGAGTCAATTTTTTTTATGTCTATCTTAGTAGAATTTATTGCGTAGGTTAGTTGGAATAAAAGTGGTAAGAATGTATAAAGGGGTATTTTGGGTAGTTTACTTAAGGATAAAAACAATAAGACATAAGCTAATAAGGAAGGGCAAAATTGGGAAGAAGGAAATCGTTGTCTTACACTTGAGAAGAGAAAAACGTGAGTGAAGAGAGTAAGTAAGAGAGGTTTCGGTGAAGTAGAGAAAAGAAGGGTGAAAATTAGGGTTTCATCTTTTCTAAGAGAGATTTGGAGATTGTCCAAGAAGGGAAAAAGGTTGAGGAAGATAAGAGCTTCCAATTGAGCCAATAATCTCTTCATTTGGTGAAGATTCAAGGTAGATTTGATTTTAATCCTTTAGATTTATGGGAGGGTTTTGGCTCATAAAGCTTAGGAAATGCATGGGTCTAAGTTTTGTAGAAACAACTTTATTGAACATGCTTTGTGGGTTTCAATTTTTGCAACCCTATTGAAGTTGAGATTTTTGTCTATGAAAAGGGAATCAAGAAAGATAAGAGGAGCAAGAGGAGAAGCACATTTAAACAAGTTATAAGTGAGGAATTCAAGGTGGGTTACATTTTTATAATTTAATAATAAGCCATTAATGTCCCTTTCAAGAATGGAAATAAATGATTTTAACTACTTTTTGAATGTACATTTATTACCCTTTGAATGCTTTGAGAATGTGCTACATGTTTTGTATATGAATTGTGTGATGGATTTATGAAATCAAAAATGAAAATGATTTTGAAAGGATATCAAGTTATGAAATCATGTTTCGAAAATATGTCAATTTGGGCAACAAGTTTACAAGATGTGAAATGCATGATTATGTGAGTTTATGGTGGTCCCCTAAGTTAAGTCAAGTGCAGTTTGACAAAAGGTTTCTCCCGCCTGCACGCTAGTGGCATGGAGCTCCTTCATGGACTCCCCTAAGTTCACGACTACACAAGACCATTATGTGGAAATGTGTAGTATGTTCTGTTTTGGATCCACCCAATCCATTTGATGTGCTTATGTGCTCATGATATATTGACAAGAGTGATACATACATGATTTGCATTAATGTGAATTTTTACAATGGAAATGATTATTTCAATGGTTTTGCTTGCTACTGGTTATAAAATTGTTACCCACGAGCTTTAAGCACACCCCTCCATTTCTGTCCCATCTTTAGGTGAAGAGCATGAGATCGAGTAACCAAGAGTCAAGGCATCACTCCACTTTTGAAATGTTTTAGTATTTTAAGCTAGTTTTGTAACACAAGGCTTTAGTTGCATTTTGAGCAAATTATTGTTCATGTATCTTTTATATTTTGGGATTTTGAGATATTGATGTATTGTGGCTTGAAATACCTATTAAAGCTTTGTAAAACTCTTATCTTTTAATGCTAATGGAATATGATTGCGTTTTGCTCATGATTCTCAAAGTTTGTACATTGCATTTTCAAGTTTTCAAAGGGGTAGAAATTGTGTCCTAACTTCTAGGGAAAAACTATTTTTGATCTATGCTAAATTTGACAAGTTGTCTTCTGGGAAGTTGTAGTTTATCCTTCTATTTTTCTAACGCTATACCGTATGAAATTTTTAGACATCGGAGTTAAGATATATGGCCATTTTAAATGGTGATACTGCATAGGATGTATATATATACATAACAGTTATAGTAAGGATGAGAATTTGTGGTAGGTGATGAGTCATTTGAGATGAGATTTGGGAGTTTAATATAACCAAATTGGTAGCTAAAAGTTTAAGGAGTGATACCGCATTAGAAGAAATGAATTTGGGAAGAATATGAGTGAAATTGATGTTAGAATGGATGTAGGAACCATTGGAGATTATTGGGAGAGTGTAGTTAGTGTTTTAGAACTTTAGGTTATATGAGGAAGACCTTGTAGAAACCCCTTCGTCTGATTCAACTTTGACTGAATCCATCATCTGATTCAGCTTTGACTGAATCATCCGTCTAATTCAGTTTTAACTGAATCCATCGTCTGATTCATCTTTGACTGAATCATTCGTCTAATTCAGATTGGACTAAATCATCCGTCTGATTCAGCTTTGACTGAATCCATCGTCTGATTCATCTTTGACTGAATTCCGTCTTATTTAGCTTTGATTGAATCTATCCGTCTGAGTCAAAGTTGACTCCATCTGTTTGAGTCAAAGCTCAGCTTTGACTGGTGCCTTCGTCTAAGTCCCTTCATCTGTTCGTCTGATTCAGTTTGACTGAATCCATCCGTCTGAGTCAAAGCTCAGCTTTGACTGATGCTTTCATCTAGGACGAATGCCTTCGTCCGAAACTGATACCTTCGTCTTAGAATGATGTCTTCGTTTGAGACGAATGCCTTTGTCCAAAACTGATGCCTCCGTCTTAGACTAATTTCTTCGTCTGAGACGAATTGCCCTTGTCTGAAACTGATTCCTTCTTAGACTTAAGCCCTTCGTTT
The DNA here is from genome assembly GCA_027563845.1 of Erythroxylum subrotundum. Taxonomy (NCBI): domain Eukaryota; kingdom Viridiplantae; phylum Streptophyta; class Magnoliopsida; order Malpighiales; family Erythroxylaceae; genus Erythroxylum; species Erythroxylum subrotundum. Next base: position 6,331,885 of record JAOQMQ010000009.1, on the reverse strand, counting down.
GATCCACCTAAACTGTTGCAAATTCAAGATTTTGACCATCTAGATGCCAAAATCTCACTTCAAGGTCTTCATGAAAGTTATAGATCTCGAGGTCCTATTTGAAACCATCCTAAGATGATCTAAATCAGATACCTTTAAGAAATTTATGACAATTGTCCCAAAACAGGTTCAATAGGATTGAGAATAAAATCATGTTTGGATCGATAAGATTGTAATTTTGATGATTGATTCGTCTGGGCACACCACCCTTGTGGGACGATGACTAATAAGGGTTCACTAAAATAACCCTACAGGGTAGTACGTTCTTGGTTTATGATTATGGATGTTGGGCTTCAGAAACAGGGTCCAACATGTATAATACGGCATACATATACACATGAATATTGAATTTTGCACACATTGAAATGATTGTACATGCACTCATTGACATTTTTCGGGTATAATTGATTTATAAATGTGATTATATTGAGAAATGTGGTTTATTTGTGTTGAAAACTGACTTGGTGATAATATTTATTGATTTGGAATTTTTGGTGAAATTTAGAAAATTTTTGAAAATTTTGGGTATTTCTAGACTAGGAAAATGCCAAGTGACAAGGCAATTGATAAATGGTAATAGAAACAAGAGTTTAATGATAATGGAAAATTTTATAGATGACTTTGGGATTTATTGACAAATGTCATCGAAAATTGAGAGACAATTGAAGTGAAAATTGGAGATGATTAGACTAGTTAAATAAGAGAGCCTAGTTTAAGTTCATAGAAATTGAACAAGTGACAAATGTCACTTACCAAGTTTAAGTTTTATTATACGATTATACTAGAAAGACCTAGTTAAATGTTTTGATCTTGCTTTCTCCTTCTTCATGACTTTCTTCACCTTCTTCACAAATTTTCTCATCAACTTTCATCAACGTCAAACCTAGCTCTCTTATCTCTCACTTACTACTCTCACTTTGTTGTCTTTCTTATTTACCACAAGAAACCGTAACCTGCTAACCTCCATGATGATGTACATAGGTTGCATAAGGAGTTAGTGCTTCTTGGTGTTTTTGAAGAACTTGAAGTTTTAGTAAGTAAGTAATATGTTAATTCTCACGAGTGGCATGAATATGAAACAAATACAGTGTCTAATTGATATTATATGATCATGATAATAGAGTTTATTATATGATCATGATAATAGAGGTTATTATACATATGCATAGTGGATATAGGATGAGAATATAGATAGCTTGTTTGTGTGTTTTGATGATCAATATTTCATAAGATGGTCTTGAAATTATTTTTGAGTTTGAAAGATCATTCAAAATATGTATAAGAAGAGTGCAGAAAATTTTTAGAAAAATGAGATGCGTATGCTGTCTTTTTGCTGTCATTATGTGAATCTATTGGCATATTTTAGAAATGAAACAAAATGAGTTTAGAGTTAAAGGAAAAAGTGTAAGGTGATGTCGTGATATGGGAAAAAAAATTAAAATGACAAGTTAGAGATCAGATGAAGGTGGTAAAGAAAATGAAGAATGCAGAAAATGAAAAAGTGTAGAAAACATGATGAAGGTGCATGCATGATAGGTTCCATTTTTAATGTTTATCAACAATCATAGATTTTGATTTGTTTGTGATCAAGTTGAGATGAAATGGAAGTAGGAATGAAGAGGAAATAGGGAGGACATAATTTAGAACTGATAGATTAAGCAAAAGAGAGGAAGGAGAGAAGAAAAATCTGTAGTTTTTGAATCTAGAAAAGAAACTACCCAATGCACAATCGTGCACAATCATGGTCGTGACATTGGTGATGCATCTCACAGTGCATGATCGTGACACTGCACACCCGACTGGAATTGCACAATCGTGCTTATGCACAATCGTGACATTGAAGGCTTACCGAAAGGTGACAATTTCTAACATCCTTAATTCTTTTTGCTATAACTTCTTCTCCCAACCTCCAAATGACGTGAAATTTGAACCAACAAACTCCTCACACATTTTTCTTTCTGTCCATCAAAATTTATGACCATCTGAATTCATTAAGAAAAGATTGATCGATGAATTTAGGATGAAAATGATGAAGTGTGCTGGAATATGATAAATGGAGTGTTTTCACTGAACATGCTTCGGTATTTTGGGCATATTTTGACCTGCAGATATCCAAATGATATTATGTTTTATTTAGATTAAACTAGAGACATAAGAATAAATTTTTTTGAAGAAATCGAATTTTAGTTCTGTCTCTAAGAATTCCAAAATTTGGCTTGCATTTGAGTACAGAGTACTATTACAATTTAAGAACAGTCCGAAGTGTTTTGAGATTAACTTGCAGAATACATCAAATTGTATGATCTTGTTGTTATTAGAAAATTAAGACATAGGGGAGCAATTGTCTATAATAAAATGTTGCCTAAATACTCCATTTTTCTTGTCTTAATGTTCATGCAAAGTTGACCCGAAAGTCTATTTTTAGAAAAATCTGGAATGACAATTGAGTTATGAACTTAGATTTAATTTGTTTTATTGAGATGTAAACCTAAGTTCAAATCATATGTATGTGAGTTTTGATAAATGAATGATCACGTGATAAGAATAATGGATATATAGTCGAGATTGTCATTAAGCATGCATAGTACATAATCCATATATACTTATGTGTATAAATGAGTATTTACATAATTGTGCAAATTGTGATACATGTAAATGTATATTGCATGATATAGAGGAGCATTTAGAACGTCAACATCCAGACGTTGCCTGGACATCAAGGCAGTAGCTTTCTGGGGCAACCAGTGAATAACCTAGACGGTCTCATTTAATTGATTGTTTTTTTTAAATTATGTTCTGAATTATCTTATGAATGTGAATTTGATTGTGTTGATTCCGGACTTTGAAAGCTCGAGGCATTGGATGCATTAATGAGATTTTAAAAGTGCTCCTTATATCTGAATCTGACTGAAATAAGTGTACTCAACAATTTTGTTGAATGTCAGACCAAGGTCCGATGAAAAATGTGTTCTGAATTTGAATATGAAATCATGTGATTGATTGAAAACATGAGAATGTGATGCATTTCATTACATAAATGTATGAAAGATAAAGGCAGTTGTGATTGGAGTCGTCAATAAAGAGAGCTTAAAGCTCAGCTTGTGATAAGAGCCTCTGACTCGGTTGCCATTGTACTTGGTATCCACTAAGGGATATGAGACATTATCTGATAAAAGCTCGGTATCTTCAAGGGATATAGACTAGTGAAAGGCACTCAATCACAACAAAATAATAAATGAAAGTGAGTCTCATAAGCATTGCATTTGTAACTGATATGTGTATTATAAATGATTGAAATGATCGACATGATTACTCTGAATGTGTTATGTGATGCTACATGATAAATGAGATGATGTGAATTATGTATTTGTATATGATGATGTCTTGTATGAATTGAGTGAACCATCGAGGATGGTTACCTCACTGAGTTCACAAAACTCACCAAAATTGCAACATTGACATAAGTGTACTCAACAATTTTGTTGAATGTCGGACTAAGGTCCAATGAAAAATGTGTTCTAAATTTGAATATGAAATCATGTGATTGATTGAAAACATGAGAATGTGATGCACTTCATTATATAAATGTATGAAAGATAAAGGCTGTTGTGATTGGAGTCGCCAATAAAGAGAGCTTAAAGCTCAGCACGTGATAAGAGCCTCCGACTCGGTTGCCATTGTACCTGGTATCCACTAAGGGATATGAGACATTATCTGATAAAAGCCCGATATCTACAAGGGATATAGGCTAGTGAAAGGCACTCAGTCACAACAAAATAATAAATGAAAGTGAGTCTCATGAGCATGGCATTTGTAACTGATATGTGTATTATAAATGATTGAAATGATCGACATGATTACTCTGAATGTGTTATGTGATGCTACATGATAAATGAGATGATGTGAATTATGTATTTGTATATGATGATGTATTTTATGAATTGAGTGAATCATCGAGGATGGTTACCTCACTGAGTTCACAAAACTCACCAAAATTGCAACATTGACATTTCAGGGCCGAGAGAGGACCTAGTGATAGAGAGACTTTACAAGAAGCATAGTTCTTGTACTTTTGGATCAGAGAAATGGCTCAAAGGTCAATTAGCTGAGACTGAAGGATTAGATAGAAATTTTTTTATAATTCCTCTTTCATGTACCGTGTTTTGTATTAGGTTTTCATGATGTACATACTTGGAGGATTTTGTAAAAATTTCAATGTACATATTCGATTTTTATGAAATGAAATGAGGAATTCGATTTTAAAATATGGTGATGTTTATGTTTTCATATGATGATGCCATGATTAAGTTAGTAATGTGATTGCTCTAACATGTCACCCTTGCTGGGTACGTATTCGGATATCACTTAGGATGTCAGGTACGTGTCTCACGAGAGTGGGGCGTTACAGATCATGAGTAAAAGCATTGAATGTTTAATTCTTTCTATAGTTTTGAAAACTTTTCCTCTTTTCTTTTGATTATCCATTCTTAGGAAATATTAAAAAGGAGGAAATTTTTTGATTTTAATTTTGATTTTTAGTTTTGCTGAGAAGGGTTAAAAGCTAAGTGTGGGGGAACTTGATAAGTTATTAATTATTGATATATTTATTCCTTAATGTGTAGTGATTACTGTTAAGTTGCACTTAAGATACTTATTTTAGTTCATATTTTGTTTTAGGTACAAGTTGTAGGAACAAGAACCAAAATTAGTTAAATCTACATCATTAGAGTTGTTATATTGATGTTTGATCTTGTTTGCCTTCTTAGAGTAAGAAGGAGATGAATTATGGCGAATATGGGAGAAAAATGGTATAATTAGAATTATAACTTACACAGTTATGTATGGGAATAGGTAACTCATTGGAAACGTTTACAAGCTTAAAGATGTTGTTTTGCAACCCTAAGACCTATACACCTGTGTAGGGACTTACAAGGTTGTATAGGTGACTTAAACGATGGTGTAAGTTGATTTGTATCTCTTTGGGAACATGGTCACTTATACGCATGTATAGCTAACCATGCATAACCACGTAATCCTAATTTTGCACTATAAAAGGGCATTTAAGAGGCCAAAAAGGGTATAAAGATATTACAAACTCAAAAGGAGGCAAATTCATTTCTCTTTGGAGAGCTATGAGGAGCTAAACTTCATTTTTCCATTTCGAAGGGGACATCAAGGCTGATGAACATGATTAGGCATTGATTAATCTAATGATGTTGTCTTAAATCTCTTTTGGGATTGAATATGTTATTCTGTGTTTAATTTTTTTAATTTATGTATGAACGATTTAAATAGGCCTACTAGATTGTTATATGTGGATTCATTGGTAAAATCTTGATTGCAATATGTAATCATTGTACATTTAATTCACTTATGGTAAATTGATGGTCGAGCATCATTAGAGATAACATATCCTAGGTTAAATGACTCAAGCTTATATGGTTATTGCCTAGATCAACTTCTTTTCCTATTTCCTAATGCGATTGTCACACTAAATTTAGAAAGCCTATTCTAGGTTGTCTAATAGCTAGACTTAATTAAAGAACTTATTTTAATTAGATACAACCTAGGGAAAAAATAGGATTAATTGTGCTTGTTATTAATCTATAGTTAATAGTTTAAAAAAAGGTACGATAACAATATGAAGATTGATTTTACACATTCGTTTGAAGGTTAAGATTGAACCACAAACTAGATTTGAAACCCATTGATTAATTTCATTAATTTTGTGTTGATTGATTTGATTTGTCTTAAATAGTTTAGTTTTGCTTTATTTTTGTTAATTGAATTCAATAACCCCCACCTCCCGGTATACATTGGTTTATTTATTACAAAAGCTAAACACACATTCTCTATGGATACGATCCTTTCTCACCACTACTACAAATTTAGTTATGCAAAGTTAGGTTTTATCTTTTAGTGTGTTTGACTCGTGTTATCTAGCTCCCCTCCACTTCATAACATTATCACATTCATATGGTTCCTCAAATTTGGTTTGGTATATAAGGATAAAACACCTTACACTTTGTTTTTATGGAGGTAAACCTCAGTTGAAGCCACAAATTTTATAAGAACTTCCTTAATATGTTGGTACTTCTTTTGTTGTAGTTGCTGTAAAAATCCAAATGAAGTGTAATCGTTCTATACAAAGTCGTAATAAGTGATGCACTTTAGATTATAAGTATTTTCATATGGAGTGTCTTAAGACTAGTTCTCCATACAATTGGAAGTCCCTATATATAGTCCAATGTCGTACATTCATGATTAGGGTAGTTACCCATATAAATGTCATAACATGTCATATATGTCGGTTAAGCTTCCAAAATTACCATAATAGATGGCATACCATAATTCCCATAAAATCATTGCCCTCTCCATCTTTTCATTTTATTTTATGGCTATAATAACAAATGTCCAACTCTTGTGAACAAGCCATATCACAATATCAAAATAGAGAGCTCTAAGAATAAATAAAAAAAGAAAAAGAAAAAGAAATAATGTTAGATTAATAGAAGCTAAGGTTTCCTAATATCCTAGTCCATGAAAATGGTGTCAAAAACTTGGCGGACTCATATA
>JAOQMQ010000009.1:6244531-6256428 GCA_027563845.1 Erythroxylum subrotundum | reverse complement strand
ACCAAAGGGGAAAAAATGAGGTTAAATTTCTTGTACATGTTCTGGAAGCATATACCAAACAGTTTTTTATGGTTAGAAAAAATGCACTCCAAATCAGTTAAATTTAAGCACCAAAGGGGAAAAAATGAGGTTAAATTTCTTGTACATGTTCTGGAAGCATATACCAAACAGTTTTTTATGGTTAGATAAAACGCACTCCTTCATTTACTTACAATTCCGTTTCATGACTTTTTGTTTCACCCCTTCATTGTTGTTCTTTTGGCAGTCACTGCTTAACACCTGATACTTTGCTGCAGGCCAGAATTTCTGGATTGCACAGCAAGGACTGGGTTAGACATGCTTGCAAAGCATTACTATCAAGCTGCTTCAGCTTGGGTTGTATTCTTTGTCCCAGCTAGTGATGCTGATATTGGATACTATAACGAATTTATGCATTATCTGGAGGAGAAGCAGCGTGCTGCAGTTGCTAAACTTGATGATATAACCACGTTGTTTCTAGTACCACCGTCTGATTTCTCAGAAAAAGTTTTGAAAGTACCTGGGAAACTGAGCATCTCAGGTGTTATTTTGAGATCAGAGCATCCTGGTTCAAATGTTCGGCCCCACCATATAAATGACAAGAGGAATGCAAACCTGGTGTCCTTCCATGGGGATTTGCAATATTCAAAGCTATCTTCATCTTCAGGAAACATTCCTTCAGTCAGACCTTCCCATGATTTGGGAAAATCAGGAGGTGATCCACCTTATCTGGTTAATGAAGCTCTAACAGCTTCATCTGCTCCATCTCATTTTGTTGGAGATCCATATGATTCATATGAACAAAGACATGAGTATCCACTCCATCAGCACAAGTTGGGTCCCGACTGGTCTCCACATCATGCTCACGAGCCCCTTTTAGGTGACAAAAACATTCCATCCCAACAGTCCGTTGCTGATGATCCACTCACTCATAAGCGTCACTCAGCTACAATGCCAAGGGTATTGCAAGAGAACAATTCTAGTGATCATGTGGGTAGAATGTTAAGTAACACAGAGCCTCGGAACAACCAATTCTCTGGTCAAGAAACTAAATCGTCTGTTTCTTTGTCCATGCCTATCACCAGCCTCCAACCACAACAACTTGCACAATTAGCATCGTCTCTTCTTGGGCAGCAAAGGCAATCAGGGAACAATCCAAATGCATCAGCAGGGGAGGATTTTAGGCAGAAAAATACGGTGTATCAGTCTGAAAACCAATATATAATTGCACAGCATAATCAATCAGGCTCTGGCATTCTACCATCCCAGTTTGGTGAAATGCAACAAATACAGCAGCAGCAACAAACTTCAAATGTGCTGCCAGTGGTGCCATCCCCGGTACAAAGAGAGCATCAAAGTGGTCAAGGTAATCAACAGATGCAAACGACCGGTACACAAGAAGAAGCAGATGTAGACCCACAAAAGCGCTTGCAAGCAACATTGCAGCTTGCAGCAGCTCTTCTTCAGCAGATCCAACAAGGGAAAGGTAATTCATAGGGTGGGAAGTTGGCTTCATCAGTATGTCTCGGCTAGTAGCAATGATTGATTGGTCATAGCTGTGGTGTTTTGTTGTCTTGTGTCTTGACACCTTCTGCAATGTCATTAGTGGTTATATTGCTATAAGTACTTTCTGACTTTTTCCTTTACAATGGTATCAAGTCAATCTTATTGATCCCTTAAGTTCTATCCCATTTCTTGTCCGGCTGCACGTCTCAAATTTGGAAAGATTTCAGTTGAAATACTAGAACAACTAGCCCGTCAAAACAAAGCAAACTGGAATGTAGGTGATGTTTGTTGCTGATTTAACAACAGATTTTCACATTGAGAAATATCTGCAATTGCATAAGCCTTTTTCCTTTTATTATAAAATTTAATAATTTACATCATTCAACTGCAACATATACAGAAACTATACACCCTCACTCTCTCTAGACGTAGAAGTAATTAATAGTGTCTGTTGGGTTAGCTGCATCTCTGCAGAGAATAGATCGAGCTTCAATTACTGAACGAGGAGGTTCTAAATCTTTCTCTTGCATTGAATTTCCAAGAAGTCGCTGCATCTGGGAAGCAAATGTGTCATCCAGTATCTGAAAACAATAAACGAAGCAGTAAGCAGTTCTGAGTTGCTGAGATTTTTTTTGTAACAATATACATATATATATACATGTATATATATATAGATATACTCGACTTACCCCAAGAGCATAACAAGAGCCATTATACCACACTCTGTTCTCCTTCCTGTCTTCTAGGAACTTCAAAACAATCTATAAATAAAATAATGTATGAAATTAGAAATTCGTAACGTAAATGGGAACTTCTTCTTCAGTAGTAATGTCTTCTACCTGTCCCATCTTATCCCAGAATCCACGACAGGTTGCAACAAATATTCGAGTGGTGAAGACCTCGTGAAGGTTAGATATAGACTCAACCAGCTGTGAACTCAGCAACCGCATTCTTTCACGTACATCACCTTCTCCATCTTCTTCCCTTATTTCCTCCAGTATTCTCTTCAACCGTGTGTTTCGATTTGCTTGCATCTGAAACAGTAAGATGATACCATCAGACACATCTTTTCCTTTATAAAATGTCAATTTACACATATCTGCTTACATTGCTAACAAGTTTCTCCACAATTGCCTGCAAGTAGTTTTTGTATTTTGTTCGCAACAGGACTGTGATTCCATTCATATGTTCTCCGAAAGGTGATTTCTTGTCGCCCCCAACAACAGGCAGAAGATAGGAGGCCCAAGACTTTAAGATATCTTCAACTATACAGTGTAAGACGTCAAGAATTCTCTTTATGGTGTTGAGGAAAATTCCCAGCTGGCAGAATAAAACAAAAATATAGAGCATGATCAGAAATATATGCATGCATTTGAAAAATCGTATGATGATGGTATAAAATACAAAGCTCACTTGATAAGGTACGGAATATATTGCCACTGATTGTCTTCTTGTGAGTTTCTGAACATGCATATTAAGCCTTTTGGGGATGCTGTCTTTCAAAGGAGTGAGTATGTCATTGTATTGTTTCTCCAGTGCTTTGATTATTGCCCTTTCGACATCAGCAACAGCCTTCCACAATGTCATAACACAGTGATTTAGAATACTAGCTTTTTACATTCATGTACGAGTATGAGTACATGTGCCAGAGGGAGCACTTCCGGTTCCTTACATTTTCCAGAATCAAGGAATATTGAGGCCAACGGTTGATCACCACCTCGTACTCAATGAGAGATTCCCTAATTTTCTCGTACATTTCTTCAGCAAATGGAGACGTGGAATGGTTTGTTGTTACTCCAGCCCATGCTACCTGCAATAGTTAATTACATTCAAGTTTGGCTGTAAATGAAACTACTAGTAGTAGAACAGTAAGAAATCAATGTTTGTTGTAAATCAATAGCCATTAACGCTTGTGGCTTCACCAAAAGATGATCTCTACTTGGGATTTTAGTCTAATAAGATCTTCTCCGTGAAGATTTGATGGACAGCAGCCTAAGATTTCAACGCTTGCATATCATGTCCATATATATATATATATATATATATTACCTTTTCTGCTTTGCACCACTCAAGCAAGTTAAGCTGCATATCCTGTACCCACACCATTATGTAACCGTGGAATAGGCCCCTCGAATCCACACAACCCTGCATTGGACTGAAAAGATTGGAAGATGGCATGTGAGTATCAGTTGCTTTTTCACATATTTTCTGTACGATGAAAATCACTGACTCACTTCCTTATGACTGTGCACCTAATACTCTTTTTCTAGATAAAATCAGATGAATTTTTGTTAAACTTTCCCAACACAAACCTGATGTTCCATAAATCAAGATCTCGCTCAAAATCAGCAATTGCTATTAGAAGTTCAGTTACATGTGGCTTTGGGCTGGAAGGAGTCCAGGTAGATAAGAATGATCTAAGCCTATTACAAAGCTCAGTGCTATAAACAGCTGCTGCAATGTTTGACAAATCTATAGAGCTGCAAGAAGGACAAACATGAATAGTGGAATTATGTTATCAAAGCAGGACATGCTAGCATCAGTGCATTAACATCTACCCAGAACTAATCAAGCATACAATTGACTAAAACAAAGAACAGAACACTTTGAAGAAATTATAGCTGTAAATTTTAGTGGCAGGTGACAAATTATAACAACCTGCATGCATTATAATTGCAAATTTTTCATAGACCGGTACCCTTTATATATACCTTGGCAGTATGTGTTGGTTGTGGATCTTGATGTCTGCCTGAATTTCCTTGCCAATGTTTAGACAAAGATTCTTCATTTTTAAATAGGCCGTGGAAATGGTGATGGAGTCCATTAAGAAACCTTCAGAATTGCTGGACACAAACTCATCAGTTTCCATCATGTGCTTTCGACACCTTTTCTTTGCCGCTGTCTGCCATAATTGGCCATTTGATTCAGACCTTTTGTTATAAGCTTGATGTATCAGATAAAAATACAAATGCAGCAAGAGTAGCTATGAATCTGGATGAGGGTAATGTCTAAGACTAGTTTGGTTCCTGATGGCTCTTTTTTGACCAACATTGATATGAATGTGTTCATGTGATTGGGTTGGTGTATATGTTGGTGCATGCAAGGAATGAGTTGCAAGTGGCTAAACACTAATGAAGATTACAAACACTGACTCATGATGGTAGACAACTCTGAAACAATACTTCCAAAGTAGTACTTCACAAGAATAATTGTTTCTCAACTTACCTGTAAATAGTTTCTGAGCATATTTTGTGCATCTTGGGAAAGTATATCATGAAGAAGGCTGTAGACTTTCACAGCCGAAGCTAGAGCTGGTGCTGCAGACTCTTGGATTGGACCAAAAAGGTCTGCTAACCCAGAGGGGGAGTTCTCATCCAGGGATTTGTAGTTTTCAAAAACACATGCCAAGAGACTTTCAATTTGTGTCTCACTATCTATCAATAAACTTTTCTGCAACAGATTATAGTGTCTATTAGGATTTGGGTTACAGAAAACATTTGCTTCATTCTGAGGTTAAAAAGTACCACATTGTGATTTTAGCATTGAAGAGAAATCATGCCAATCTACACCAGGGAAAACAACTAACACAAAAACAGAAGATACTAGTACTTTAGGAATATCTTGACTGGAGAACCAGACTTCACAACACATATGAATGGCCACCATGCCCAATAAAAGCCAGAAACTATCTTAACTTGATGTTTAATTATTTGGGGCATCAACATGCTTGCTTTTTTGAGCCTTAAACTAACATGCTTTACTAGGCAAAACTAAAAATCGCCAAGGCTATAGGTTCTTGCTAAAACATTAAACTGGTTATCCTCGATTTACAGATAGGAAATTAGATATCATGTCATTTGAGAGTTAACTATTACGTCTCTTGTCATGGATTATGTACATTGGAGTTGTAGTTTTCCTTTTCCTTTTATTGAGAAGTGAAAGTCACAATTGCACAGATAACTATAAATATTGTTGGAGACCTTGCGTGGAATTTAATTGTAATTATGAAGTTGCCTAACTGGTTCTTCTTAGAGCACCTACACCTTATTTTATAAAACAATCATCAATATTCTAGCTACTCTGACATCACAGGTAATAAGAGAATTGATTATGTTGGAAAGATATTATTCTGAAGATAATCAAAAAAAGCATCGGAATGAGAGGGCCTACCTCCTGCCTCGTCAAAATTTTCTCTGTCCTGGCCTTTATGATGGGTATAAGTAACTCATTGATAAGGTCTAAGCAGTGCCTTGTTGGCATGGCAACATTCATGACGTATGAAAGATATCTGCGGATAGATGAATGAAAATTATTTAGGAAAATTAGGAAAGGGAATACTGAAGCATCAGATTATGGCTGTAAAGTACCTCAACTTTGTGTATGAATCAGAAACTCCATAGTAGTTGGCGAATTCAGTCAACAGCCACTTCCAAGGTCCATGCAATCTCAAGTTTCGCGAATGAAAATGTTGTGCACGCATAGAAGCTTCCAGTAGTAGATCATAGGCTAGTGTTTCAACGACAGGTCCACTCTGAGCAGTAGCACAAGCATTGAAAAAGATGAGAGCCATGGATGGAGGTACGGACAAAAGCATACATACAGCCAAGATAAGCACTGGGTGACAATGAAGCATAAATATAAGCACACCGACTAGCCTCATCAACCATGAAACATGCAATTATTAAGGGAAACGAAACTGATCTATAACATAAAATTCTTGAGACACATGTAACTGGAAGTATGTGATAAAGCTGTGCCTCTCAAGTATTGACATGTGGATTGGAATCCAGCAACTAGATGTTAATGGTAATGGAACCTTTTCTAACTTAATGTTTAAAGTTTAAAAATGAAACTGCATGCACAAGCCTTTCAGACACGAGACTCTGCTCAGTTGATTTGACTTTAAAGAATCTGAACCTTTATATTGTTAGTCTCTTCACATGTTATATTGCCTCCAACAGAAAGCTGTATTTTCCCTACACATTCTTGATCATCATGGTACAATGTCCACCACCGGATTCTGTCACCCTATGGATAGAAAACAACAAATAGTCAGTAGAAAAGCCAGCGTCATCTCAATGGAGGCATGATTTCAACAGAACTTACTGGATTGTCATTTAAGGATGAAATTGGAATTGATGCTCGACCCTGGATCATTTTCTTTGTGTCTTGAACTTCTACCAAAAGAGCATCTCCTTCACTTTCTGGAAAACTAAATTAGTAGTGCCTATGAGAATTTTGCCACCCATCCAAGTTACATCTAGATTCTATAAAAAATGGTATCACATTGTTCTCATCACAGTCTCCAACCCCAATCCCAAAAGATTTCTCTGCTTGTAGTTTGATTGACAAGTTCGCAATATCATTATATACACACAAGTTTAGTAACTATCATGTTTTTAAAATTTAGATCGGGATCCACTCCACATCTTTGTTTACTGTTCTTTCCATTATCATAATGATGCTCTCAGTTGAAAGAACTTACAAGACATGGTAATCCCCACTTCCAGGATTTAAGCAAACAGTAGAACCTTGTTCACCCTGGGCATCTTCAGAAGCACTCTTGAGTTTGAACAAACATGAAAATTGCTCTGCAACCATGACAGTTTTACACCTTTACTTCTCCATCAACAGTAAGCATTGTGGAAGTATCTGAACTTTTCATATATCGATTTACTGGGGTAAAACCAAAAAGTAAACTTGCAAAGCCTTTTAAAGTTTGTAAGTTTTTGTTCCATTAAACACAAACCTTCCGAGGTCACAGAAAATGAAGCCAGTTTAAGAGAATTCATCCTGGTTTTCACCAAAGATGAAACATGCCTAACATACTCTTTCCCCACTTGCAGGTAGATTGCACTGCGCTGTGAGGCTGTACTTTTGAGTTTCAGCCTTGGAATGATTCGCACCTTTTTAACTGTCATTAATAGAAAGAACATAATTAAATTAAAATGAAAGAGGAACACGTTTTGATATTTATGAATTCAGGTTTTCAGCATAGCATCTTTTGCATCCCCAATCAATTCCTTAACATGCATGAAGCAATGTAACTCTGACATGCTTTCGAATGATAGGATCAAGATGAAAGCCAGAATTCGAATATATCTGTAGGAACATCGAGTAACTAATATTACCTTCCACTTTTATCTTTCCAACGACCTTCTTTACCTTCAAAGGGAACATCTGTTCAGTATTCACTGTTGCTCTTGCTTGTATTGGTTGTACGCATTTTGGTTGCAATAAAAAATTATGTAGTCTGCATTTCGGGAAATTGGTAGGAGAGAAAATCCATTCAGAATTGTAAACTTTCCATACAGGAAGTGAGATAGATATCTATAGAAGCTATTTAAAATTATGAAGAATGTAAGCATAAAAGGCATACCCGAAGGCTCTTCTAAGCACCAGGCACTCATCCTTGAGAAAATGAGGAGCCTCAGCGGATCCCCTAGCCCATGCATATAGAGCTAAGCGAATACAGGCATCATAAGCTATTAAAGTTTGCCAAGCGTATTGGCCACTGCATCAAGTAATCTGGAACTATTAGAAAAGAACTGAAACACACCACACACCTGCATTTTATGCTTTAAAATTCGTCATGATTATGCTGAAGTTGTAACCGTATTGTCTTAAAATATGCATTTTAGTGCCTCTGATTCGAATTATTTTTAAGCAGAAACATCAACAAACAAGATATGGGCAGTCAAAACTTAAGCAGCTTTAATAGCTTGTCTCACTTTGGAGTAGAAATAAACTTGGATTGTACCTGGTGTTATAGTTCAAGGTGTTCGTCTCCCAATATGGCATTTTCTCTTCCGTTTCTACCCTGTCAGAGGCAACTTCAAAACCCTTAGCTACAAGTTGTGCGGTGGGAACAGAATGAAACAGAAAAAGGTGAAAGTGCTCAACAGTCTAATAAGTGCAACCTCTCAACACATTCATCTTCCTGGGCTGATTGCGATGTCCCATCAACCAAGTGTTCTTTATTTCTGTTGGAGTCCTCCGAATCTCTGCCACTGAAACCTCCTTTCTTGATTTTCTCAAAATCTGTTTCAACCGTAAAGCTCGGTCCTTCACTTCCAATATCCATCATCGGTGGTGCACTAGGAGTCCCCAATTCACCCGTATTTGTAGAGTTGGCGTGAGCACCCTACAACAATAGCCAGCGAAGTCACCACGGATAAAATCCAACCCAAAACACTGAACGATGTGAGGCGCACTGAAAAAAAGAAGAATATTTATGTACAGCAAGAAGTACCATATGTGCGTTGTGTGGTTGAAATCGCTCCCGAACCGGGCAACTTCCAGCTGGAGCTGTTTGATTTTGAGAAAGTTCAGTAACACCAAAATCACCATCTGTTGTAAACCTTCTAAAGTTGCCAGGCACCTTAATTTTCAAGTCCTCTTTCAAAAATCCTCTATTCAACTTTGTTTTCGGCCTTTGTACAAATATCTCCTCTTCATTCTCGTAACATTCCACGGCTGGTTTCTCCAAGTAATCTTCGTCAGTGAAACCTACTTTAACTTCCTCATCATCTTCTTCAGAGTAATTCCCACCGATGTAATCTGAAACAGAGGCCACACTCTCATTGGCATCTTCGTCGAGTGAAGGAGCCACCAAGCTATGAGGTGTTAGCAGCCCGGAATGGAACTTGAGTGGAGGTAAAAGATGGGCAGAGCTAAAAGTATTGGAATTGTATAAAAGAGGAGATTTTGGACGTGAACCCATCGGAGATTTTGGGAACGAGTCATGTGGTGATAACTTGTCTGTTAATGGAGACAAAGGAGATCGAACGCGAGGCTCCTCTACCTCCGATCCCTGTAACCGAGCAACATAACGCATAATGTTCAAAGAAGCTTACTCAATTTCATTAGTAACTGATTCAAATCAACCCAGATCGACTACGGTAACCTTATAACTCTAGGAACTTAAAAAATCTTAGAAAGAAATGATGAAAATTGTAGAAGGAGAAATTGGTAAGAAATGGATACCCTCTTGATCCAGTTGATTGCTGATTCGTCCAAACCTTCGGTGAACATCTTTTTCTCTACACGGTGGGTTTCAGTGGGAAGAAGACAGAGAAAGCTTGCTTACTGAAGTCAGTGAACGAGAGAGAGATAGATGAGAGCAGAAGCAGAACAGAAGAAGGGAGCGTTCGTTAGAAACTAGAAAGTGAAATGTAGGATTTTCAAATGGTAACGGCTAGTTTGACCATGTTTTCGCTAATAAAAACGAGACAACCTCGTACTCTCTCTACCACCACAAGCTGACGTAGACTTTTTAAATAGAGGTGAGTTCCACCGCCAACTAGCTGTGTTTTGAGGATATAATCGTTTAACTAGAAGTGGGCTGAGTTTTCAGTCAGCTTATAAAGAGGAGGAGACGCTGCTTCTTGTTAAACGCAGTGCTCCTCCCTTAGCTTTGATTGCTCATTGACCAGCTCGCGTGCTTTGTTATGGAGTTCAATGGTGTCATCATAGGCGGGATCGAGACAGAGAGATGCTTCGCAACCACAAATGGTGGAGATGGAGTCGCTGTGAAACGCCGCTACAAAATGCAGCAACTGCATGTCTGGCTTGAAATCTATGGCTGTTGAAAGCTCTTCTACGGCTTCAACTTCCCTATGGTCATCCATTAAAGTTGAAACAACATCATAGCAGCTTCAATAGTGCAAAGTTTCTCCATATGAAAGTTCAGTACTAAAGATGGTAACCAATAATCTCCGAACTGACTATCAGTACTAAAGATGGTACCGAGTAATCTCCGAACTGACTATGTTCATCTTTTCATTGACTATGTTCCACGATGAATTAAATAGAACATGGTCAAGGATGCTTGTCTTGTAACTACTGCAAATTACAGTTTCGAAAAACACCAAATGAAAATGAAAGGACTTGTGTGATAATCCTAAGATTGATATGTTTTAAGAGCATGCCTTCTTTGAGATACTAACGGAAGACAATATAAAATAAGGATTAGGCAAACTACGAACTTGAACTTTGTATATATTTAAAAATGGAAAAAGTGCAAAATCGAAACTGTTGTCATACTAAGATCCCTCGTTGCCTTATCTGTATCACAGTAGTCAGACCACTTTCATAAGCTGAATCATTGTAACATCCCCTGTACAGAACTTACAACTATCCATACACATAGAAACCAAATTCTTGTATACTCCTTCAAGGTATATAATTCTATTCAATGCTATACATATATACATTACAAAACTCCCTAATGCTTAACACTATCATTTCATAATAGTAATACATCATTATATTTACATGGTAATCTAAAAGAAAACATACAATTTCTTTTCTTCGTTACATGTGCAATCATCTGCAACTAAAAATACATTCCAAAAGTACTTTTTCTTCCATCTATTGGCCTTGGTCTCTGTAGATATTCCTTGTACTTCACTCATATAACATGGACCTACACCGATTAACAATTGTGCTAAGCTTGAAAGCTTAGCGAGGAAAACACTTAATTTAGATGACCACCCATAGCAGTCATCCGCCAAGCACATACATTCATGAACATCGCACAAATATAAATAGTGATGACATACTTAATCATATAAATAATGCAAACATACTTCAATATTTTCTTTATATACCATAAATTCACCTTCAAAACTCAAACATTGATATTCAACACTCAATGATACAAATTATCAGTATAAATACAAATGCTCATTCATATACCGATTATTTATGTTGTCATACTATATTTCTTATTTATATCTATTTACTTTACTTTCTGTTTTAAACCTGCACATTTTCTATGGGTGTGGATAACAGGTCCTGTGGATATCTGAAGATATTAAACTGTGGATACTCGAAAATATCGAACTGTGGACACCGGTGGAGTCAAACTGTAGCAGCTTCACTGTAAGGCTATAGGCATGCCTACCTATCCACAACTAAGACAATAGAGTACTATAATATTCCTTTAACCATTTGCAAATTTCACAATTCATATATTGATAACTAATATGATATACATTTCAAGTCATAAAATCTATATCTGTGTTGATACATGCAAGTCATAACTAATCACCATTAGAAGGGTGTCAAAATCACAATTGTATAATCATACAACACACATATGAACAATACATACGCAATCAAACCAATTATGTACATGTAAGTTTTCTTTAGAATGCATTATGCTCAATCTTAAATTTCAATGTTCAATCACCCAATTCACTTACGGTAAGTCCTATTTCATTTATTTTTAGGTGTTTGAAACTTTTCATACACATTCATAAAGGTTCGGATAAGATTGAAGTTAAATCACATGTTAATACAATGATAATCAACACACAAGAAGGGGGGGTTGAATTGTGTAAACTTTTTCGTTAATCTCTTCTTAAGAA
>JAOQMQ010000009.1:6233632-6244431 GCA_027563845.1 Erythroxylum subrotundum | reverse complement strand
ATTAAATTATTCATTATTCTTATTTATAATTAATAATTAATATATTAAATAACATATATTTAATTGATATTAAATTAAATTATAAAAAATAAAAACTACATTTTATGATTTTCATAAGTTATGAAATCTAAAAATAAACCAAAACTAAAAAAATCTAAAAGCTCAAATAAACATATTTTTATTAAATTTAAAAACTAAAACTAAAAACTAAAGTGAAAATAAACAACCCATGTATCACCTTCTCTAAGATCTTCTTACCTACGTGTTACATAATGAGATATGGGTCAACTTTGTTTTAGCCCATTCACATCAACCACTTAAGAAGCTAACTTTTTTGTAATTTTAATTAATGCTATGAGGATATATATTTAAAATAATATTATTCTAATATTTTTTTATATTTATGATCAAAATATTATACTTTTTAAAACAAAAAAGAGCTTTAAGGCAAGCCCTAATATGACCATATCCTAATCTAAGGGCTAAGGACAGACTCAACTTACGTGAATAAACATAAGTCCAACTAGTCGTCACTAATGTAGACATAAGTTTGAGTTGGCCTACCCCTGAGAAATGAATAACATTAACCTAAACATACTCATTCAGATCTCAAGATGTTGGTGCTTCCCATTAAGATCTTACAAAGTTGTGAAAAGGAATATAAATTCCACCGTTCAGTTAAAGTAGATTTTTCCCTGTTGCAAGTTTTAGTTTAGAAATGATAGAATTACCACCTAATCAGACCAAAGTATTGATTTCTGTACTGTATCAAGAAGTACATACCGTATCAGCCGAAAAACGATACAAAGCAACAATGTGACAGTACCAGCTGTCAATACTGGTGTTGTTTGCTTGGTGCTAAAGTGCAAAAAAAAGGAATTTTTTTAAAACACCCTCTCCTCTCTACTTCTTTCATTATTGTTTTGTCTCACACATCTCACTCTCTCCTGTTCACCATTGCCACCACTCCAGGACTCCCTCTCCGGAAATGACCACTGGCAGTCACTACTCTCAGAGTCTTGGGTCTCTTTCACGGCAGATCTGAAATAGATCTAAATCCAAACCCGACTTGAGCCGACATTAAATTTAATTCCTAATTTTTTGCTCTGAAATTTGGAAAATAATTGGGTGTGTATGTTTATGAATGAAAATTGTTGGGTGTGTTTTGAGAAGTTTGAAAAATAATTTGGTGTGTTTATGTATATTTTGTGAATGGAAATTGTTGAGTGTGTTTTGTGAAATTTGAAAAATAATTGGGTGTATTTATGCATGTTTTTTTTGGGTATGTTGTGAAATTTGAAAAATAAGTGGGTGTGATTATGTATGTTTTCTGGGTGTGTTTTTTGCGCCGAAATTATCGACTTCATTAAGAACTGTTTTATGTATGTTTTCTTTTTTTCAATTTTTAGTCTAAATGAGGTGGGATTATTCTAGTATTGGAACTTGTTGAAGTTGAAAAGAACATAGAGCTCTTCTCATGAATGAAATTTAGCACTGAAACTTCCTTAAAAGTCTGTGATCTCATAAGCAAGTTGAATGATTCATAGTCTTCTCCATAAATAATTAAGAGATCATTAGTAAAGGATAGCTAAGAAATTTGGAATTTACTACATCTATGATGGAATTTGAAAGTAGGATCACTTGCAATGTTTAGCAAAGTGATTCTGCTCAAGATCTTCATTGTGATTACAAATAGGTAAGAAGACTATAAATTTCATTACCTTGATCCCCTAGCATCAATGAAAAGATTTGAAGGCTTTTTATTAACCAACATTTTGATCCAACCTATGAACTTATAAGGGTAACTAAGGGCATACAAAGAATTCAAAATGAGATTCCAATTGATAGAATCAAGTCTTTAGTGAAATCAATTTTAAAGCATAACTTTTGATTAATTTATTGGAGGAATATCATTTAAAAAGCTCTTTGTGTAAAGATAATTTTGTCACCAATACTTCTATTGAGTACATAGTCACCATGATAAGAATTAATGTAATCAAGAAGTGTATGATTTAGTCTAGTTGCTATAACTTTATAAATCAGTTTATAGACCACATTGCAATAAAAAATGGGTTTATAATCATTAAGGCTAGTAAGATTATAGACAAGGCAACTATAGTTTTTGTTATGTTCAACAAGTAGCTTGCCAATGTTGAAGAACTCTGGGACTACTCTAGTTACTATAGATCTAATTTAGTTCCAAATGGCTTGTAAAATTTTGGCATTGAAGCCACTATGTCCAAGAGCTTTATTGGATGAAAGGTAAACAAAACTAACCTAACCTAGGAGGAAATGGCATGAGATAAAGAGCCTTAAAAGGAATTAACAAGGTCATTAAGAAGTGCCTTGTCTAACTTGCTATGTATTTGAAAAATACTTAGGTGTGTTTATCTATGCGTTTTGGGTGTGTTTTTTGCTCTGAAATTAACAAGGTTATTAAGAAGTGTTTATGTATGTTTTGTGAATAGGAATTAACAATTATAGGAAATAAAAATTGTTTAAGTATGTTTTGTAATGGTTGAATTGAAATTATTGAAATTGTTCGGAATGAAATTGTTGAAAATGGAAATTGTTTATATAGATTTTGTAATAGTTGAATTGGAATTGTTGAAAAATGTTGGAAATAGAAATTTTTATGTATATTTTTTTATTGTTGAATTCAAATTGTTTGAAATTATTGGAAATAAAATTGTTCGAAATTGCTAGAAATGAAAATTGTATTTATATGTTTTGTAATGGTTGAATTGAAATTCCTGGAAATGAAAATTATTTATGTATGTTTTATGATTGTTGAAAATGGAAATTGTTTATGTATATTTGTATAATTATGTATGTTGACTACTTGAATTATTAGTTTTTGACTTACGGTGAATTATGTTGGATGAAATTGAATTGTGTATAATGTAATCGTACAAAATGAGTTATATTATATAAGATGGACATACATATTGTGTAATGAAATTATGTGTTCTTTATTTGATATATGTCTTCATTTATTTTTACAAATAAATGGAAGGAAGTTTAAGTATTCCTGACCAAACTGCTTCAGGAAGATACAATGATCTAGCTTGCACTCATGCAGCATTGGTCCTCAATATGAGAAACCATACTGTTTGCTTATTTTGCAACAAGCATTTAAAAGGTAGAAGAATCACCGGATTAAAGAAACATTTAGATAGGGTTAAAGGAGATGTGAAACCTTACAAAAAAATAAGTTATGATGTGAAGTGATAAATAAAAACTTTGCTTGTCAAGAGAAAGATAGAATGAAGAGATTGAATTATAAAATTGGTGGTAGAAATTCGTTTGCTAATGTTCATAATAATAGTGGAAATGTTGAAGGTGATAGTGGTAGTGATAATGTTCCTTCTTAGCAAGAAGTGAATATTGCATAGAGATTTGATGTTAGGAAAAGAAGGCAAATGACTAATTTTTTTGAACCACAAACAACTCCTAAAGCCCAACCTTTAATTTAAGTGTCATGCAATCAAGAGATATGGCTCACAATGTAAATATGACAATGGTTAGATGGTGGTATGATATTGGTGCAATATTATATACTTCCCAATCTTACTATTATCAACCTATGGTGGATACTATAGCTTCTTACGGTCTGGGATACAAAGCTCCTATTATTAATAATTATAGAGGTAAACTTTTGAGTTGTTTAGTTTCTGAAATTAAAAGTTTTTTGGGAGAAAAAAGAATTGATTGGATGCTTATGGGTGTTCAATCATGTGTGATACTTGGATAAATAGGATACATGAGCCTATTATTAATTTTTTGGTTTATTATGTAAATAACTCAATGTTTTTTAAGTCTAATGATGCATCTGGCCTTGCTATGAATACTGATACTTTATTTGAGATATTAGATAAAATTATGAATGAAGTAGGCCAGAAAATATTATTCAATTCATTACTGATAATGAATCCGCTTATAAAGCAACAGGAAAAAGGTTACAAAATAAGTATAATTCTTTTTTTTGGACTCCTTGTGCTGCACATTGCATTAACTTAATGCTGAAAAATATAAAGGATGTTAAGTATTTTCCTATTATTGATGAGATTGTACATAGAGCAAAAGGTGACCAAGTTCATCTATAATTGTGCATGGGTGTTGAATTTAATGAGAAAAGAATTTCCAATAGTAAGAATTTGTATCCTCCTACTGTGACAAGATTTGTAATGAATTTCTTATCACTTTATGCTTTTTTATGATGAAGAAAGAGTTAAGATAGATGTTTACAAGTGATAAGTGATTGTATCTCAGCATGCTAGGTCTAATTTTGGATTAGAGGTTTCAAGAATTACACTGGGAGATAGTGAATTTTGGTTTTCAATGTCAATTTGTTATCTAACCTTGTGAGCCTTTAGTAAGGGTGCTTCATTTGACTGATAGTTATTAAAAGGTAACAATCGGTTTTTTTTTTTTTATGTCATAGAGAGCGCGAAGGAAGCAATCAAGGTCAATCTGAAAAATAGACCTTCTTTATAAACATCTTATCTAACAGTCATCAATGATAGATGGGAAAGATAATTTTCTTCTCCGCTGTTTACAGCTGAAATGTTTTTGAATCCTAGTGTTTATTTCAGGGTAGATTTTACAAAAAAACTGAATTTAATATAAGAATGCTATTAACTATTACAATAATTGTTGCCCATGACATGATCCAAGATATCTTGAGCTCACAAATGGAACTTTGTAAGAGGTCTTCTAGGAATTTTGAGATGTCAATTGCTATTCAACAAAGAGCAAAACTTTTTCCAGGTACTAGTTTTTTCCCTTTTCTTACTTGTTGGAAATTAATTATCACTTTATTTTATTTTTAATGCTAATTTTGTTGCCTTACAACTTATAGTTTCTTGGTGGGATTCGGAATTGGTGTTCTAGAATTGCAAAAATTTGTAATTCGAATTTTAAGTTAAAGTGTGAGTGCAACAGACTATGAAAAAAACTGAAGCACATTTGAATTCATCCATTCCAAAAAACGGAATAGATTGAAGCACAAGAGATTGAATGACTTGGTCTTTGTTCGTTACAATTTAAAACTTCGAGAAATGTATGCTATTATTATTAATTTAGATATAAATTCTTCAATAGATCCAATTTGTATCAATAATATCGATTTTTTGGTGGATTGAGTTTCTGAGGAACCAGTTTGCTAGATGTGAATGACTTACAAGATAATCTTGGATGAAAAAATATTGACATCTTATTTGGTGCATTAAATTTAAATGATGATCATATGACGAGACTCCTCTCAATGATCAAGATTTTGTACCTAATAATTAGAGTCAGTGTAGTTATAGCAGGTATTCTCCAGTAGACGATTGAATGAAGTTCCAGGTTTTTGTTTTTCCTCTTCTTTTAATTTTACTTAGATTTGATGTATATGTTAAATTTTATATATACAATGTAATTATAAATGTTTTTGTTTCATATTTCACTTCTTCTTCGTTGTTTCTTCGTCACAAAATCTTATCGTAAATTATAATAGGTTGATAGTTAAAGATATTTATTATTCTTTTTATCTGATGTTTTGATATAATTATTATTTATTATATGATAAATATGTAATTAAATATATTTATCATTCTTTTTATTTGATGTTTTGATATAATTATTTATTATACGATGAAATTGTAATATTATAAATACTTTGTATTATTCTTAATTTTATATTTATATGATGATTGTCTTTTTTCATATTAATTGTGATTATTATTTATATGTGAAATATCTGAAAATTATTATTATTTCATATTAATTGTAGTTATTATTTATTATTATCATTTTTAGAGACATGTTTGATGTAAAATTATAAAGTATACAATTTTATATACTAATAAACTATTTTGCAATTTTTTAAAAATTTAAGAACTATTTCATAAATTTAAAAAAAAATGCTCAAAATGATGCCCAATATTGACCAGCAATGGTACAGTACTGTACCAGAACCCAATCCAACACTAGGGCCTGTACAGTATTCATAACATTAAATCAGACCCATCTTAAAATAAAGAAAAAATCTAGTTTAATTAAGATTTAAACTGAATTTTAGATTTGAAAGACCCAATTCAATCCCATCTAAACTAACATTTTGGTAAAATTGAGCATTTAAAAAAAAAAAAGGGTTAACTCTGGCAATTTTCACCCCTAATTTTAGTGGTCTACTTTTAGCTCTTGCCATTTGTCCAAAATCTCCAAGTAATTGCCACCTTTTTCCTACATATTCTAAACACGGAAGTACGAATCTCAATTGTCTTCAGAATCATGAATGCATCCACCATCACTGAATTTCTAGTGCATTGATATCCAACGAGATTAACGACATTAATGCTTTCCTAAGCCATAAAATGCGAAAATACGAAGCTACCTAAACACTAACCAGAACAATTTACGCATCTAAGAGCGTCCTAAGGAATCAATAAAGAGAGCCACAAAAGTGAAGGAAAGATCAAAACAACTATTATGTCTTCCTAATTTTAAAAGTATAACAGGCCTTGATGGATATTCTCCGAGACAAGTCTTTCGTACAAAACAAGATGATCATCTATCAGAGGGAATTCAGTGAAAGCAATTAAAAAAATATAAAGCAATTGAACCTGCTCTTACTGTAGAACTATCTTCCCCATCTGCTTGTGAATTAAACAAAAGCCAGCTTTCAGTCAATCTTTACGGATGAGAAAAGGTAATGCACAAAATAGAATGACATAAGGAAGCCAATGGTGCCAGTAACCAACATGATTCCAACGGCCATGAGAAGTGAATAACCAAGGTAAAGCATGGCTGACACAGGTCCACTCAAACTCTGCAGGTCAAATACCAAGTAATTGATGGAGTATAAGAAGACGTAGAGAGCAACTGAACCAGAGGCAAAGAAAGCTTTCCACCACCAACGCCAATCCTCCACACAAAGGTGCATGTAAGTAAGAACAACTGAGACTTCAGCACAGACAATAACCAGTAGCAGAAAAACTATTAGCAAGAAACCAAAGACATAATAAAACCGGCCAAGCCAGATGCTAGAAAGGATGAAGAACAGTTCAATGAAAAGGGTTCCAAACGGTAGAGTTCCAGCTCCAAGAACAAGAAGCCATGATGGGTATTTGCGTGCAGGAATTTCTCTTGGGATCTGGTTGGTTCTTACTGGATACTGAATGGCCTCAGCTCGTGTTCCAAGGAATCCTCCCAAAAGGGTAAGTGGCACAGAAATGCAAAACCAGAGGGACAAAAGCAAAAAGTACAAGGAAATGGGAATAGCACCAGTACTATGGCTTCCCCATAGAAGAAAGTTTAATGCTGTGAGGATAACAAAGACAATTCCAGGGAAGAAGCATGCCACTGACCAGGAAACAGACCTCCACCCTTCAGAAGTTCCCTTAATGGTTCTCCATAAACGTACTGCAGCATAGCCTGCAGCAGTGCCCAAGAAAAGATAGAGAATTATCATCCCTGTCAAGAGCATTCCTCGTGAAGCTGGGGACATGAATCCAAAGGCTGCAAAAACAATAGTAACAACTGCCATCCCTATAATCTGAACTCCATCTCCAATCATCACACAGAGAAGTTTTGAATGCTCTGGTTCTCTGAACACATCACCCACCACGAGCTTCCAACCAGAAAGCTCCTCATTCATCTGTGCCTGAGCTTCTTTGTCCAGTTCCTCATATTTTGTCAAGTCTCTCCTCACTGTTCTTAAGAAGATCACAAAAACAATACCAGCTAGGAAAAAGATCACCATAAGGGAATTCAAGATAGAGAACCAGTGTACACGAGCACCTTCCATTTTCAAATAAGCATCCCAACGGGAAGGCCATTTAATATCACTTTTCACAAATTGAACCTCATAGGTGAATGAAACTCTCTCTCGCTCCCTTATCACCTGTGACTTCTCAAGCTCCAGGGGACAGTTCACCGATGAGACACTATCATACCTATGATGCTTTGTCATCACTTCAGAGTTGTACTTAACACTACAGGGCACAACCTCAAAACCAACAATCTCATAGCCAGATGCCTTCTTCTTATCAGCTTCAGAGATAACACCCATGCCTTCTTCCCCAGTACCTATTATCTCAACACCCCTGCCCTCATACTCATGAACCAAGACAGTGAACTGAAGGTGATTGATGATGTAATCATCATTACTGTTCTGTGGTGTGAACCCAACTGGGAAACCAGTCCACTGAATATTGATTCCATTTTGTTTAGCATACCTCATAACAGGCAAATTGTCCAAAATCATATTGACTTGATATAGATCACGGGTTCTCTGTTTTAAAAGCTTGACCTCATGTTCACTCAAAGCGTTGGTGGTACAAAGGTATACAGATTCATTGATATTCATTCTGAATCTGTATGGAGAGTTATCAATCTGATCACCCATAAGTAGCTCCCCAAGATTCTCAGCACTTTTCTTGATTCCACCGCTGGGTTGGCAATAAGGGAGACTGTAGTAGCCAAATGGAAGCTCAGTTTCAATAGATGTCAAGGAGTTAACTTTGGCAAATATTTCTTCACCAGTTGAATAAGTCTTCATATAGCTCCCAGGCAGATAAAACCCATAGCAATCGGGCACCACAAACAGAACCACAAAAAGTAAAGCCCAGTTGATCGTGGGAATCCTCATTTTGAATAAATTCGAAAAAGCCACTGAATCAAACAGATCTTCACTCGATCTCCAAAGTAAGGCGCGAGCCTGCTAGACCTCAAATTTACAAACAACAAAATGAAGATACACCAATTAGGCACACAGGAAAACAACGAAAAAAAATGAAACACGCTGAAATGGCTGCTTCCAATCAACCAAAAACATTACAAAGTGAAAAACTAGAAGCAGAGAATCTTCTAATCAATTCTAAAGCAACAGATCCAAAAGGAAGAAGCATAAATATATAATTAGAAAAGAAAAAAAACGCGATTAATAAACAGGAAATATACAGACATATGTAACACCCAGAAAAAAAAAAAAAACCGGTAGTATGCACAAACAGATTACGTTAAGCTCTTGCTTGAATTGATTGGAGAAGTGGGTTTCAAGTCTTAACAAAAAAAAAAAAGCCACTAAGAAACTGCCTCACTTGCACAAGTATCAGATCGAAGAGCCCAGAAATCAAATTCCAACTCCTTCCAAACAAGAACAGAAGCACCCAAACTTTTTGAATCACAAACGGGGAGAATGAAGATTACCTGAAACAGATCTATAGAGGCTGTGAACAGAATTTAATGGGAATAGATCAGATCGGCTAACGGAGATGGGTAGAATAGAGTATTTATTTGGTTTATGTAGAAATGCCAAGGAGCGAATGAGAAAGGGGAATTTTTTTTATAAATCTATTTTAACTATACAAAATATATTTATACTTTGCGTATATACGTGTATTAAAAGCTTCTTTGTTGGTCTAGTTAGTTGAGTGCAGAATTATTGCGGCAAAAAGTTCCACACTTTCGATTCTTCTAACTTACGCTATCTTGTTCGAGCCTATCGTATATAACTTGTTTAATACAGAATATTCAATGGCCTGATTTGCAGATTATTATATCAATATGAAGATTTATTTAGTGCCTATTAAAAGAGTAACGACTGTGGTTCCTCCGTTAAAAAAAAAGAGTATATTAAAAATCCTTTTTTTCCTTTTTCCTATATTGTCTATGTGTGTATTAAAATAATACCAATATTACATAAAAGTAATAAATCTCATTTAGTTCGTTACTAGTTATTATGGAATATAAGTAAGCAATTAATGGGGTACTTAATATTAGAATGAAAAATGATGCTTGTAACCAACGTTTCGAATTTCGTACCGTACCGGTCGGTACGGGTATAGATAGTACCGGTGATAAATTCCGATCGGTACCAGCCGTTTTCGGTCGGTACCGGCCAGTACCGCCAATACCGAATTTTTCCGGGGCATTCCGCAAAAAAATAATACTCCAGGGATCATTTTGCCCAAAAAAAACCCTAAATCTACCCCCCCCCCCACTCTCCCTCTCATCTCTCTTTGTCTTCTCTCCCTCCCGCCTATCGCGCAATAACTCCCTCCGGCCTGTCTCGCCGCCTACCTCGCTGCCTGTCACCGACACCGTCGCCACCTCATCCTTCTCCTCCTCCTCCTCTTCTCCTCTGTCGTGGAGTCGCGCTCACCTTGTCGTCTTCAACCTTCGTCCACGCCGCCCGAAGACGTCGCCGCCTGCTAAGGTCCACCGTCCGACGTCCTCCATACACCCCACCGTGACCAGCAGCCCGCTCCTCGCGGCCTTCTCCTTCGTCCTCCTCGCGACGTCGACCCGACTGTGACCCGATGTCAACCCGAATTGGCGAAGACCCGATTGTTTTGGGGTGTATATTTTTTTATTTTTGTTTCATTTTTCATGACATTTTGAAATTTATTGCTTCTGTGATTGTGTTGGTTGTTGGATGATGGTGAATTTGGGGTTAAAAATTGGTATTGTTGTGTTGGATTTGAGGAAAATTTTGGAGGATGATTTCAACTGAGAATGAGAATGGGAATGGTGAAGTGAAGTTGATTGATTTTTGTCATTTGTGAATGTTGAAGTTGAACTGAAATTGGAATTGAATTTTGGCATTTTGCATTTTGGAAGTGAATTGGTCCGATTGAAAATTAAATTTGGAATGGTGTTTTAGTAGATTTACGATATTAATATTGAATTGTTGAATTATTGATGAATGAAATTGAATTTGAGTTTGAGCAATTAAATTTGAGATTGAGTTTGATAATCAAAATCAAATCAACATTTAAACCTAATTGTAAAATTGATAATCAAATGTGAAA
>JAOQMQ010000009.1:6220515-6233532 GCA_027563845.1 Erythroxylum subrotundum | reverse complement strand
CTTCTTATTCATTTAATTTCTAAAAACCATGCAAGCTCTAATTAAATCTAATCCCTCATTTAATCTCAATAACCTAAATTCATAGGACCCTCAATTCATATAATTCTTTTTCATACTAGCAATATATCACAAGTAATAATTTATCAACAAATCGAATTGCACTAAATCCCTTCATTTAATAATCATAACCTACACAATAAAATCCTCGATTTATTCCAACCAAATTAAAATTATCAAATTAAAACCTCAAATTAATTTAAACATGCTTAATACGAATCGGGGCCCAACAAAAACTGGTTGTAAAAGAGGGGAAATTAACCACATTAAAATTATCTTCTGGAGAGGTTCGTTTAATATCTAAAAATTGCTTAGCAATAGTTGGAAAAATAGGTAATTTTAGGGTGAACCAGAAAAGTTTGGGTAGAGCCGGATCTAAATGTTGGCTAGGTAAGCATCCTGTAATAAGAGGAGTAGTTATGACCCTGTAGACCATCCCTATAGGGGTGGTGAAGGGAGGGCCCCAATTAGGATTCTAGTTATCTGAATAATGGGTCTAGGAGTCAGGACTGCTACTATGATCATTATATGTATGATACTAAATCTAAATATAGTTGGAATAATTACATCAATAGTTGTATTGATAGTTATCTTCGTTCGCAAATCTGTATTGAGAGTTCTATTTTAAGTGGTAGTGACAATTACAGTGAAAGTTACATTTATAGTTCTATTTATGGTGAAAGCGGAAGGAGTAATGAAAATGAGAGTTCTAGTATAAGAACTAGTACGAATGATAGAAATTTTCTTAAAAGAGAAAGCTCTAATGATCTTAATGTAACTAAAAAATGCAGGCATTTATTGGTTCAATGCGAAATTTGTTATGGATTAAATTATAAGAAAATTTTGAGGTCACAAATGAATATTTGTGAACAATGTGGATATCATTTGAAAATGAGTAGTTCCGATAGAATTGAACTTTTGATTGATCCAGGAACTTGAGATCCTATGGATGAAAACATGGTATCCTTAAATCCCATTGAATTTCATTCGGACGAGGAACCTTATAAAGATCATATTGATTCTTATCAAAGAAAGACAGGATTAAGTAAGGTTTTTCAAACAGGCACAAGTTAACTAAATGACATTCCCGTCGCAATTGGGGTTACGAATTTTCAGTTTATGGGGGTAGTATGGGATCCGTAGTAGGTGAGAAAATCACTCGTTTGATCGAGTATGCTACCAATCAATTTTTACCTCTTATTCTAGTGTGTGCTTTCGGAGGAGCACGCATGCAAGAAGGGAGTTTGAGCTTCATGCAAATGGCTAAAATATGTTCCGCTTTATATCATTATCAATCGAATAAAAAGTTATTTTATGTATCAATCCTTACATCTCCTACGACGGGTGGG
Organism: Erythroxylum subrotundum; assembly: GCA_027563845.1. Classification (NCBI taxonomy): domain Eukaryota; kingdom Viridiplantae; phylum Streptophyta; class Magnoliopsida; order Malpighiales; family Erythroxylaceae; genus Erythroxylum; species Erythroxylum subrotundum. The sequence goes on along the minus strand of JAOQMQ010000009.1, from coordinate 6,232,126 downwards.
GTGACAGCTAGTTTTGGTATGTTGGGGGATATCATTATTGCTGAACCCAACGCCTACATTGCATTTGCAGGTAAAAGAGTAATTGAACAAACATTGAATAAGATAGTACCTGAAGGTTCACAAGCGGCCGAATTTTTATTCCATAAGGGCTTGTTTGATCCAATCGTACCATGTAATCTTTTAAAAGGCGTTCTAGATGAGTTATTTCATCTCCATGCTTTCTTTCCTTTGAATCATAAAGAAAGTAGAGCCTTAATTAATTAAATAATTACTTAAGTTAATTAAATTAATAGTTAATTAAAAATAAAATTCAAATTAATAGTTAATTAAATTAATGAAATTCTTTTATTTCTAACAAACAAGTATTTATTTATTGTTTCTCAGAATCAAAGCAAAAATCCAACAAATGGGTTTTGGGGGTGATATAAGAGTAAATTGTAGAAAGAATCATGCAATTCTTTTTTTTACCGATATTCTTGACTACTAATTAGGAAATCTCTATCAACTCCTACCAAGAGACATGTCAAATCTAAGACATCTCAATTTGATTAAATGGGATGACAGTTTCTCATTCCGAAACTATAAAATCGAACTTTCAATCAAATCACACATCGCAGTATACTAAGCCTTCTAATTCTTTAAGAGGTTTATCTAAAAGATTATTAATATAACTAGAAAGACGTTTCAAATACCACACATGGGTTATTGGGCATACCAACAATATTATTTTTGGTGCCATCATTCCTACTTCTGTGGCTATAGGTTTGCACTTTTATCCAATATGGGAAGATGCATATATTGATGAATGGTTATACGTGCTCATGTATTATTTAAGTACAATTTCTTAACAAAAATTTGGAGTTTTATTCAAGGCTTTTGCCACCGCAATAGAACTAACATAAACTATGAAGTTATCATAAACTGATTACAAGAGGATAAAGTAATCTCAAAGGGTAAATGGACTATATTCCTCATTAAGTTTGGTATATGTATCTATAAGATATGAAGGGAAAGGACTAGCAGATACTTCAGAGGAGTAAAAAGAATCCCAAGAAAAAGGTCTAAGAAGAATGCAAACATTTGATTATAGGATAATTGTTCCACAACGAGATTACTAGAAGTTGTCAAACTGAAATTGCTCTATCTTGGAGAATCTAATAGAAAATGGGAATGCTTTAACAGGGAATTAAAGAACCTGAAGAGAGATTTTATTTGCTTTGTTTTGCTGTTAACAAAAATATTGATTAGAGTGTGATTTGAAAATAATGGCTCACTAAACACTGCATAACTTCCATGCATTTTAATAAGCCAATAATCATTGACTAAACATCTATCCAACTTCCTCTGTACTATTCCATATCTTTCTGATGATTGTTCCATGTAAAAATAAAAGGTCCCTAAAATTTTAGATCAGCTAGACCTCGTTTGGAAGTTACCTCTGTCAGTTCTCAAGTGTCAGTGTGAGTTATTCTTCTTTTTCCACTGGATTCAGCTGGAGTCAACAAGCAATTGAAGTGTCCTACAAACATCCAAAGGCCTGAAATGCTTTAGTCAATATTTTACTCCCTATATAATGTTTCCCTCTGGAACTCCCAATTTGCTGCATATATAGCCATAATTGTAATTGGAATCATGTCAGCTTTAATAATAAGTTCACAATGTAATAGTTATTCAGTGCAGAACCAGTTTCTTAAGATCAAGAGAGCTGGATCTAGAGCCACCATGATCCTACCATTCGGATGTTTAGAATGATTACTGAAAGACTCCTATTCAGCTGGGAGAAAAGTGTAACACTTTTTGAAAAACCTCTTCTTTTGTTTTGGTTTCCACCAAACCAATAAAAACTAAATGCTTGGTAGCTAAGTAATCCTTTAATGCCAACTGCTTATTGGGGCAATTCAATCCCCTTACATTCTATATAGCACTAATCATTTGGAATGCTTAATTTTAGTTTTCTAATTGGATCTTCAATTACTAGATCCACTTTCTTGCCACTGCTCAAGCACTTTTCTAGATTCACCTGCGTCACTGTTGATGTCCACTGTTTCATTAATAATATATGCATTTATTCCATTATTGATCTCCCGTTTTCCTTATACACTTGTTATCTCTATAGGTAGTTGAGTATTCACCTCACTCCCTACTTTATCCATTATGTGTTGTATCCTTTATGAGCTTACAACAATTGTAACCAGTAGAGTATCTTGCTAACTATGAACTTTTATAATTATCCCTTCAGCTAGCTTTAAAGTTTTTTGCAGATCTAAAGCTTGAATGTTTGTATAAGCCTCATCACCTTGTTAAGAAATCTGCTACATATCTTAAGTTCTAGTATTAACTTGCACCATATCAACATGTTTAGATACTTACTATTGACCTGCAGCTTCATTATTATCTTATGATCCATCAACTTTTTGGGGACTTTTTGAAGTCTTTGAAGCATTTGGAATTACAACTTTTCTTCTCTCTTCTTCCTTGTGAATCTGTTTGGGAATCCACACTTTGGTTTTTCCCTTCACATAAGGTTTCCAAGGGTAAGATAAAGGACTTTATCTTTGATTAGTTCACCGCCACTACTATAACTCATAATAGGAATGTTTTCAGGCATGGTTTTCCCATGCTCAACATCAATGCATACTCTACCATACCCAATTCTTTTAATGTTTGTCATATTCTCATCCATTGCTAAAGGAATGCCAATGTAACTTGCTAGATAGCTCAATCCCTCTGAAGACTAGTATTCTAGAGGTACCTTATACATGTTAACCCATATTGGGATAGTTTTGATCTTAGATCTATCAAGCTTGAATCTCATTTCCCACTTCCTCAAAAATATTGGCTTACTTTGTATATGCTAAGGGCCCATTTCCATTACCTTGTTTGTCATATCCTCATATGAGAAACAAAAGACGAAGAGCTCATCTTTTGTTATTACGGTGGCTTAGAGTCTTAGCTTTTTCCAGCTCATATTAGCCCAATATTGTACTATCGGGTAAGCCATCCTTTTGACTAAGAAATACCATAATAAAGATGTTTTTCACTTGATAGCTCCTTGCTGCAACAACACTTCAAAGGGAGATACAAGACCTTCCTTAACTCCAGCTATAAAGTGTAGCCTGCCAAATGTATTAGGATCACCAACTATTCGACTCCGTGTAGGTTTCTCTGCTTTTTGGTATAAATATTGGGTTTTAAGATGGTTTTGTGGAGGTACAGGAGAGGATGGCTATTCTAATTTTAGTTATTAATTTTGAATTCTTTATTCTTTTCATTCTTAGTTATTCATAATTAATATCAATATAGAAATAAAATATGAAAGGGAAGGTAATCCTCAGTAGCCATAAGGGAGGCCAGGGACGGTTGAGTGGCTGCAGGTGATATGTTACCATTAATGGTAAACCGTCAGTACCCATCAATAAAAATCAAAACAATACGGTGCAGACACAAATCACAAGATAAGGTGTTTGAAAGCAATAAAAATCAAAACAAGGGGAAAGAAATCACAAAAGAAAGCCATGATTCAGTGAAGGTCGAGGGAGGAGAGTAGAGAGAAGGCAAAGAAAGCCATTGTCTCTTCTATTTAGTTTTCTGTTTAATGATTTATTATTTTATCTTGTGTTTTATTATACTATAATCTACACTTACACATTTGCATTGATTATTATTTTTTGAAATATTATTTATGTTTTTCTTCAGATACACACTATGATGAGGACTTGGGGACCACTTACACTACAAAAGAGACCCACACAACTACCACCACTTAAGAGGGTCGGAGTGGATATAATGCCCCAAAATCTCGATTTCATAAATAGTATTTTTTGGGTCGTGAATAGTATATCCCGAGGTAAATAGTGACACCTGATATTCAAACTACATTTTATTTTATTTGACATCGGATAATTTTGTTCAAGGATAGCCCAAGGATCAAATTAGAGCTCCAAACGAGTCTATTTTAAAGGTTTGACCAAGAGTTGACTAATGGTCAAAGTTTGACCTGAAAAAGGTGAAAGTCAAACTCGAAACTATTAACAAAAATAAATGATATTAATTAAGGTCTTTATGTAAGGTTGATATTTTTCTCACGGTTTTTTTCATTGAGCAAAAGAATTAATAGATAAAGTTAATCTAAAAAAAAAGAAAGAATTGGAAAACTTTTAACGAGGGACCACATGACATTTTTGTCATTTGCTTGGCCACCTACCCTCTCTTCTTCACTAAGGAGTGCCAAGATGCAACATCCCACTACCACAAGGTACATACCCAAACATTCAAGAATATTCAAGTACATATCCTATGATAAAGGCATGTTAGAGCAAAAACAAATCCAACTTACACATGACATCATCTAACATAATCAGAAATCATTAAACTTTAAAACCATTCATTGCATTCATTCACAAAGTCTACACTGTCTCCATTAAACAAATATTTACAAAACCTCATACAAGTTCTAGCAAAAACTACAACATAAAAGCTATAACTCTCTGACATCAACTGACAGGCCTCTGAGCCATAACTTAGTCTAACATGTTCTTCTAATCCAGAATAAACACTATGTCTCCTGTCTCGTACTTGAAAACCCACGTTGCAATTTTCATGAGTTTTGCGAACTCAATGAGTGAACCATCATTGATGATTTCATCAAATTCACATACACAAATTACATATTTCACAATTATACATACAGAACATGAATATTTCAAACACTCACACTATCATAACACATCATTTTATCAATGCGAATCAGATCATATACAAACACATACAGATGCATATAAGACTCCACATTCGTTATTAATGTTGTGACCGAGTGCCTATCACATATACAAATACTAGCCCATTGGGCTCAGTCAGAAACATATATCACAGAGCATATCTCTACGTGCCAAATCATATATCACGAATCAAAGCTCTACGTGCAAGCGCTTGATACTGGCCACTCCAATCACAACGTCTTTATCTGAGCATGCATTTTATAAAATGCATCAATTCAGAATTTACCACATATCACAATCATATATAAAGCACAACCAGAATTTTATAATCATTGGACCTAAGTCCGGCATTCAACTTTTGTTGAGAATTCAGGTAGTATAATACAATCAGAATTATCAAACAAATCATAACACTTCCAATACAGTCCCAAATATATACTCCTCGAACTTTAAGTCCAAAATTCAGAAACAATCACAACAGTTCAATAATTGGAAGCTTAACAAATCAAATTAAATCAATCCTAGGAAATTCATCTAGGTTGACTCACAATACGCTCCAATAAGCTATTGCCTAGATGGTCCAGAAATATTCGATTGGCATTTGATGTGCTCCTCTAAACCATACATAACACATTCATAAATATCACATTTTTGCACAAATGTACAAGTGCTCTTTTATGCACATCAATGTATAGAAAGTATGCACAATGCATGTTCAATGACAATTCCGAGTATCTAATTGTAATTTTCATCAACAAATCGATTAGATATCAAAGATCTCATTAATATCATTTGGTCCTTATAAATTGGACCAAAATAAAACAATGTGAAATCAATTTCATAACCTAATTGACCACTTCAGATTTTCTACCCACATGATTTCGGGTCAACTTTGCATAATTAATCTAATAGAGTAAATGACAAAATTAGGCAACACTTCCTTCTAGAAAGTTGTTCTATAGTGTCTTAAGCTTCTAATGACTCCAAGATCATCCAATTTGATTCAGTATTCAATGAGTTATGCACTAAATACCACAGACTGTGCTCATTTGAACTTTTGGCTAGTACATGATCATACCCTCTAATTGTACAACTCATATCTTTCAGCTCAGTTATCCAAAAATTACAAAATTTATACCAATTTAAAGCTAAGAGAATTTGGTGAATACAACTTAGTCTAATTCAACCCACATCAATACAATTTATTCAATAACCACAGGATATGATTTTTGTCCTTGGTAATGCTACAACCTAAGCTAAAACTCAGTTTCATGCCAATTTTGGAAGTCATAGAGACAGAATTAAAATTCAACTTCTTTACAAAAGTTATATAAATATGTCTCTAGTTTAATATGAATCAAAAATCAACTCATTCAAAAATCTACATCTCAAGTTATAATTAGAAAACCGAAGCATGATCATGAAAATTTTCCAATTCATAACATTCTAGCAAACTTCCACACTTTCATCCTATTAATTACTTTCAAATCAATTCAGATAACTATACATTTTTATGGTGAGAAAGAAAAATATCTTAAGAATCCATTGGTCTAAGTTTCAAGTCATTTGAAGTTTGGAAGAAAAAGTTATAGCCAAAAGACTCAAGGTTGTTCAATGAAATACTCTGTTCATAAACTTATACAAGCAACTACCACCCTTTTACTGTAGAATCACATTTTTGCACATAATTTTCCACATTTTTCCAGCAACACTCCTCCATCTTCTTCCTCTCTTCTACTTAATTCCTCATCACAAATTTATACCCTTACATTTACTTCTCAATTTTTACATTCATGCAACTTATCTTATACTAAAACAACTCAAAATGCAACATTAGTTACAATGCCAAAACCAGAAATTTTTTTCAATACTATTCATCATCTTCTTCACCGAACTGCACTTCTTCTCTTTTTCTTTTTCTTTTTTTTTTGTTTAAGTTTCTTACTTCTAAACCATCCATTCTACATTTCCATATCTAGAAAAATCTTGGCAACAAGTTAGACTCAAATTACACTTCAAACATTTAACATCCGAAGTTTCATAAATTTCCTCTCTCTCTCTCTCTACTGCATTTTTTCAACTTCTGTAAAAAAAATTCTTCTAGCTTCAAAACTCACTTCATCACTATCTTAAAACCCATTATTCCTCAAACATGCAAAAACAACATATCCATATTCTTTCATCACCACCGAAAGTATATTTCTTAACCATACATGCATATATTTCTTTACACAGTAAAACATCATTAAATCACTTACTTGATTCGGCTATTCCTATTAGTAAAGATAACTCAATGAGAATAGTTCACTATTTAGTGATGAATAATACAAGGCTCTCTCTGTTGTATGCTTTTGATGAATACCAGGAGCTACAATGATTTTTTTTTAATCCCAGCATAAGTCACGTGTAGTCTTGCATGACTTACACTTATCACACTGTAATTAAGCCATTTGTCAAATACTACTTAACCATTTGTCATCTACCTCTTATTGCCATGTGTCACTCTATCATTGGTCCATAATACCCCGAATTTTACGAAAATTTCTAAAATTCACCAAAAATTCTGAAATAATAATATGATTCTTCAAATAAATTTTCAGCTCAAAAATAATTCACCAAAAATTTCAAAATATCCAAAATATACCAAAATTGCCAAATCACAATTAATACACTCCAATTTAATCCACAATTTTCACTTATAAATCAAATTTACTCGAAAATGCCAATGAATGTATGTACAATCATATGAATGTGCAAAATAAATGTGTATGTCACAATTACCGTATGCATGACGTGCATTTTCCTAATTTCACATAAATTTCTCATAATTTACTATTCTAGTCTTAACATAGGTATCAGGATGTTACACAAGAACAACCATTCCTCCTTTCTTCTCCCTTTTTCTTTCATTTCTTACATTTTCAAGCCAATTCCTTAATTTTAACCCCCAGATCACCTATTAGACACTAAATCATCAACCTAAGGTCCCTAAACTCACCATATCAACAACAAAATTGGGAAAAAGATGAAGAAAAGATATATGGGTGTTCTTGAAGAATAATACCCAAAAATTTATAAGGTAAGTTAATGGAGTTTTAATTATTTTTAGTATATGATTTTGATGTAGTTGCATGCATTGATGAATAAAATTCATAAAATTGAATTTGTTATGCAATATTATGAAGATAAAGATGAGGAATTGAAGGAGAAAGAGAAAGAGAAAGAGAAGGAATAAGGAATTGATGATGAAACTGAAGTTTATGGAAGTTTAATTTGAAGATTTGGATATCAATTTGGTATGTGTTCTTGCAATTCTACTTTTTCCTAAAAATTGTGTATTAGGAAATTTAGGATTCTTGAGTAAAATTTGTAGTTTATGAAATTGTTGTTAAAAATATTTAATTAGATGTTAAATGAAGTAGTATATGTGATTAATTGAGATTTTGGACTTATAATTTGTACCTTCCCCCATTGGCATATATTATGTTTGAATTGAGAAACTTGATATACATATATTTTTTATTAATTGGTGAGATGAATATGTCTTAAATGTTGTATGAATTAAATTAAAACCAATAACGGAAAAAAATATAACATTAAAAAATGACAATTACTTTGGTCGAATAAGAAATAGCTTGAATTGGTTATTGTGAGCTTTTATTATGAAATTTCAATAGAATTTAATTAGATTTGCCCCTAGTAAAATAGATAGGAATTAGAGAAATGTGATAAGGTTGGCATGCCAATCAGTGAGTTAGCAATTATACTGCGTTATGATATATGTTACCAGACTGTATGGCTCCGAGAGCTTGGCTCCTTATAAGATATTTGATTTGTGTTATGAATTGCATGGCTCCGAGAGCTCAGTTCTAATATGAATGTATAAAAAAAATGGATTGTATGGTTCTGAGGACCCAATCTTGTATTTTAAAAAAATCTCGCTTATCCGGCTCGGTTATGCAATTCTGATGGATTTTTACTTTAGGGAAATTACAGAAAGTAGATAAATGCATGATTAATGATTAAAGAACTTCAAATGAAAGAAGTAATTGAATGTACAATTTATTGATCATTGTACAATTAGATGTGAATTATTAAAATAGATTTATGCTTGTATTTTATAACTTGATTTAAATGCCTATTTATGCTTAGAAAGAAATGAAGATATTTATATGTGAAAAACATTGTATATTATATGAATGAATTGAATTGAATGTGTGAAATGAAATTGCTTGAACACCACTAAGCCTATAACCTAGTGTATGGATTTTCTTTCCGCGCATAGGTTTTGAAGAGAATTAGAAGAAAGCTGTGGTGGATCTACTACAAAGCAACAGTAATATAGAGGAACTCGAAATAATTGGAGGTGGATGTAATACAATTTTTTTTAAAGGTTATGGCATGTACATATAAAGAAGTGAAGGATCTTACAGGATTTTATTGTGAATTATAGATGAATAAATGAAAGTTATGTATGAAATTTGATTTAGACATGTTGAAATGTATTGAAAGATGTGTAAATTATTTTTTCAAGGAGTTTGATGTGGAGATGGATAGTTGAGTAACATGCATGAAAAGTGTATTAAAGTTTCTTACAGGATGTTTTAAGCAATGTTTTAAAAATCGGACCGGTGACTAAACCGGAGAAGCAACTGATTCAAAGGTCAATGGTTCAATCAGAATTCAACCGTAATCGAACCGGTGACTAATAAATATATAAATTTTTATTTTATATATATTATATATATAAGATAATTTTTAAACATACTATTTAATTATTTATCTAATTGTAAAGTTAATTTAAACTTTAAAACATACAAGTTTTTTTTTAAGTTCACCAACACAATACAAAATAAGAGAACAAAGCTCACTAGTCATATTTCATCAAAAAAATTTTAAAAAAAAGATCACTAATCATAATATTCATTCAAGTTGAAATAATTAAAATCAAGGCATTTTAAATGGATCGGTCGATCCTTTCTTTCATCGGTTCAGGGGTTTTTACCAGTCCAACCACAAAATGAACGGGTCAACTACTCACAAAAATGAGGGCTAAATCGGACCTTTTCATGCTCTAGTTCCCAGTTCTCCGGTCCAACCGACCAGTTTGGTCCAATTTCCAAAACATTAGTTTTAAGTAAATATAGAGGAAACTCTGTCTAAATTTTTATAAAGTGAATATTCATTGCTAGATTAATAAGGTTTTAAATAGAAAATGTTGTAGTTTGAAGTATTAGGTATTTGAGAATATGGTAACACTCAATATACCGATTTCATTATCGGGTATAGGGTGTTACAGTGGACACCAACACCTCTTCATCATGCACCACTGCCCAGAGGATACACGCCCTAAAGAGGTAGCAAATGCTAGAGCAAACACCCCCATTACTGCCACTACTCTAGTAGAGCCATAAACTCTAATAGATACTAAAAAAATAGTCAAATCATCCATTGCTTCACCTTAAGAAGGAGTCATAAAAAAGAGATATTAGGCCTTTCATACTAGACAGTTTGAGACAACTAAACTAATAAGGTGTGTGAAATAGTTTCTTTTGTTAGGTGGTCAGATATCTTCAACTTCAGTAACCTAATATATTGGGAGCTCACTCTAGAGTACATGAGCACATTAGAGGTAGATGATATGAGGAAATCGTAAGAGGACACACTAGGTATAGAACGTAGTATTAGCTATAATAAATATTTGGTCCATGTTAATTTTTACATTTAGGAGCACCAAATGATATTAACATCGAGTATGATCTTACTTGATTGGGACCATCCTGACACATAATCACAGAGCTATTGGTAGTAAATGGTCATTATGCACCCCTACCATCCTACCAAATACAGGGCATCTGGATTAAAATTCCCATAAATGTAACTCATATGCAAGCTCTTGGTATATGAGATAAGTGTGACGAGGGACAACAATGATGTAGTTAGTAAGGAAGATCTATTTTTAAAATACTACATATGTCAGAGGTAGAAGATGCACTTAGGCGTCATCTTCTTATAGTTGTTCTATCGATATCTCAATCAGGCTAAATTCGAGATCATCAACAATAGTTTGGTTATTACTAGACTAGCTCATGGGCTAGAAGTGCTCTTAGACAATATGACCGAATAGTGGCAACAACTTATATGCCTATGATTATAAAGATTTTTAAGATGATGTAAGTGGTCAAGCTGAGGACAAATAGTTTAGGGTAATATTTTACACTCGTAGGTGCGCAATTGTAAGTAGATGAGGCAACGTTTACCCCAAAAGACCAAGTTGCAGGTTTGAACGGGGTTCTGACTTTGCCTCTACCACCACTAGCTTTCCCAGTGACTCAGCTAAACAACTTTACCTACATTTAAGCTTATATGCATTAGTTGGGTGATAACATACTATAAATTATACAATATCCTAGATTAGAGATTCAACTTCCACCTATGCGACCAGAGGATCCAGCTGCACGAGAGAAGATGGAGCATTAGCCAATAATGTATAAGGATGATAGAGTCATGCCTAATGAGCCTAGGGATCCCAAAGGGCCAATTAAAGAGGAGGATGTTGAAAATACATAATATGCAGGGCCGTTCCTGACGTTTTATAGGCCCTGGGAAAATAAAAAAGGTTCTTATTTTTCTTTTTTTCTTTATGATAATTAAGAGAGGGCTTTTACAAAGAACAAAAGAGGTAAAATAGGGGCCCTTTTGTTGCTCTTTATAAAAATCAAGACTTTCATAAAGAACAAAATGAAATAAAATGAAGCCCTTTTTGTTACCTATTTAATTCTTCATGAAGCTGGGCCCTGGGCAGGTGCCCTGTGTTAGACCCCGTTTTCGAAGCCCAGCTATCCGAACACGAAAATCAGAGAACGCTAGCGGCATCAAAAGGATTGCCTCAA
>JAOQMQ010000009.1:6199674-6212432 GCA_027563845.1 Erythroxylum subrotundum | reverse complement strand
TTAATAATCTGTTAATAAATATTATATAAGAGATTAAATAAATTTACTTAATTAAAAATAATTTATTTTTAAGCTTTATCTAAAATGTAATTATTATCGGTGATAAAAGTACAATTACATTAATATTAATAACCAATCAGAATTTTGTTTTTATTTAAAAGAAAAACAAAAACAAAAAAATAAAAACGAAAATTGAAAATTATAAAAAAAATAAAAGTAAAATCAAATGACCCTTAGTTTTACAATTCTCCCAAATTCTAATGCACATGACTTTAAATTAAAATTACATAATTTACTATTATTTTAATATATTTTCTTTGATTCGTTTGTCAAAAACAACTATAAAAATAAGATTGTCAGATTTTATGACTTGGGAAAATTTTAATTCGTTGTTGATGCAGATCTCTCCAAATTTTACTTAATTTCGAGACTTTGGACTGAGTATGTGTCGAGGGAGAAAGACCATTCCGGATCATGGAAGTAAACGAGAAATTATAACCAAAATCAGAAGATAAAACAAATTTGCAGTGGACCCAAATCTCAGAAACTAAACTAAGGGCCTCCCAGGTAATTGATGCAAAATGGAAGCCCGTTCTATTTTGTAGCCTTCCTCTTCGTAATTCTAAGGTTTATTGTTAAACCCTAGTGACAGAAATGGCTTTACGTCCCAGTGCCAAGCGTTCTCTCCAAGTTTTACTGTATTCCAGATTTGGTGGTGGGTTGAATTTTTCTTCATGGACACACAGAACCACCGCTTCCAGCTCCCATTTTGCAAAGACCAAAGCGAGTCTGGATTCAGCTTTTGGGATTGTATCACGGAGATTTAGTGCGCAAGTTCCTGCAGCTGCGGACCAAATGAATATGATAAAGCAATTGAGAGAACGAACCAGCGCTCCAATTAAAGACGTCAAGGCTGCTCTCATTGAATGCAATTGGGATATTGGTAGTCTTGTGCAATGAACTGAACTTTTTCAGTTAACGTCATTTGGTCTATTTTTATTGACTGTTTTCTGGATTGTGGTTTTGTGGCATTACGAGTAGAGGCTGCACAGAAAGATTTGAGGAAACGAGGGAAGGTCTTGGCGTCGAAGAAGTCTGGTCGAACTGCTACTGAGGGGTTGCTTGCTTTGGCACAGGGCCAAGGGAAAGCTGCTGTCATTGAACTCAATTGTGAGACTGACTTTGTTGCCCGGAATGATATATTTCAGCATTTGGTTAGTGGTCGCTGACTTAATTCTTTCAGTTACACGCTTCAGTAAGCAGGTTTATTAGGAATTGTGATTCAGCATTTGCTGGTTCTAGTTTGATCTTTGATTCCTCACATCAATTTAATTTTTCTTCTCTTGCAGGCTTTGTCTTTGGCCAAGCAAGCTTTGCTGGTTCAAAGTACTTGTCAACAGGTTTCGGGGGTCCATTCTATTGGACCTGAGATTTTGGAGGTGAGATCGAGACTTTTCAACCTTATTGCTATTATATTCTAATTGTTATTGACTTATTATATTGTGTCGACTTAATCAGTCACAATATAGTGCTTTGTTTGTTAAAATGATTAAGCATGCTTTCAGGTTCACACCTGACTTTCGTTCTCTTTAGCAAGATGACAATGGCCTTAGAACATCGCCTGATTAAGCATAATACATGCATATGATGTTTGGCGTTAGGCTGCATTTGTTATGTTATTTATTGAGCAGAATTTATGATTTGACTGTGAGGATTTGAACTCTGGTTAAGGCCAAATGAATTGCCTTCTTGCATGTTGTTGCTGAAATTTAATTGTATGTGGAAATGTGCAAACATGAGAAGATTTAATGGCATAGCAATCTCTCCTGCTGTGAAATGACATATAAGGGAACAAGAATTAGGTTTTTAAAGTTAGTTACTTTGGCACTATTAAATAGAAGGTCTCCTAGTGAAGTTTTTATGCTGATCTGTGTACTGGAACCAGGACTCAAAGTTAAACCTTGAACATCCCAAAATAAATGGGGAAACAACCGTTCAAAATGCAATTACAGAAGTGGCTGCAGTCATGGGTGAGAATGTAAAACTCAGAAGGGCATTTGTGATGTCTACATGTTCACCTAGTATTCTATCTACCTACCTCCATACAAGTCCTCAGCCAGGTAGAATGTTTTGTTGCTACCTGTGTTCTCTGTTGTCAAAGACCTCTATTATATATGTATTCTTTATTAAGTACTTCCTTACAAGTCGAAAGCCCTTGGCTAACTGAGTTTTATGTGGATATCCCATAAAAGAAACTACCATTTTGCATTAAAAAGGAGAATTTGAGGCAAAATCTTGCTTGGTTTGTCGGTTGAGTTAATGAATGTTTATGTGATTGTAGGCTTGGGTCGTATTGCTGGACTTCTATCTCTTGAAATAGAGGATGGGGATTCTCATTTGGAAGCTGTCCAACATGTGGGATCAGAGTTGGCAATGCATGTCGTGGCAGCCAAGCCATTATTCTTGACCAAGCAACTTGTTTCATCTGAAGTGTTAGAGAGTGAACGTGAAATCTTCAAGTCGCAGGTAAATAGATTCTTATTTACGGTTCTGTTAGTTGCTTTAGTTATGTTACATATTGAGCATTAATGTCAATTAATTCTAGTCTTCATTACAGGGATTATAATTCCTTGATCATAGGGATTACATATCCTAAATTAATCTTGTAAATATGTATATATATAGCCTTATTACTGTACAGTGAATACATCAAGAAATACAAACCTCTTTCTATCTTACAAGTTAAAAATGGGAAGTTGGGATATGATAGTTTCCTGCTAATATTTGTGCCTGTTCTTCAGTCGTGGAGATCCATTTGTCTTGTATGACATTTTTATACATTAATTTTGTCCCCACATTTGTTTCAACCTTTACATTCTTTGAAAGATCTTGGACTTGTAGAAATATGTATTCTAGGACGTATGCATCACTTATATTTCTATCAGGATGGTATTTTTCTGGTCAGTAAAGATGTAAGATTGCAGGCCAAGAAGAATATGAATTTTCTCTGATAAAGCAATGACTATAGTTGAACATTGGACCCCAGACGAGTTATAAAGACAGGACACTTTTCAAATGTTCAACTATTTTGAAAATACGTTCTTATGCACAATTTCTTCTGTCATGCTATTCATTTCTACAAGCAATAATTGATTATTCATTGAGTTCTACCTTTATAAATTACCCTAGTCTATGAATCCATGAGAATTTGCATCCTGTTTCACAAAAGTAGATTTTTATTCATTTTTGTGGTTGACTATTGCTTCTAGTATAAACAAATTGAAGATGCATGTTAATGACTATGCCTGTTGCTTAGGAAAACTGATGGAGATGACGGTAAATGGTTTAGTTTCCAAATGTCATGGTTATACCTGATTCTCATTTCCCGCTTGTTCTTTCTTCTTTGTTCCCCACTTTTGGTTCGAATACCAGGTGTTGGCTTAGAGTTGTGAATGAATGTTGGGGGTGTGACATGTGTCTATATTGATAATTTTTTGAAGTGCACTATGTTGTTAATCATTCTGTTTTGCCACTGGAAACTAGTAACTAAAGTTGTTTTAGGCAGAAAGTACAGGAAAATCACAGATGGCAATAGAGAAAATGATTGAAGGTCGCCTGCGTAAATATTATGAGGAAGTTGTTCTTATGGAGCAAAAGTTCATAATCAATGATGCAATAAGTGTCGGGGTATGTCATGGTCACCAAACCTCTCCCTCTCTATATATGCACCTATATGTATGCACACGTGTGCATTATTTTCCATTATCCATTTGTGTTCTGAATGTGAGCATTGTGAAACTAATGTCTCTCTCTATCTGCCGTACAGACACTGTTAAACAATCTATCCAAGGAAGTGGGAATGGCAGTGAAGATAGGAAGCTTTTTCAGGATGGAAGTAGGGGAAGGAATGCAGAGGTAGAGAGAGTGCCCTTCTCATACTCTTGAGCAAAGATAACAGATAGACTAGGGACGAGTCTTTATGATGTCTTGTTCAAATGCAACTTGCAGTCTTGCATGCATCTGATATAACTTTAGAACAAGAACAAGATAGTGGAAAGGGGTATCTGCGTCTTCAACATTTGCTTAAATTTATCAAGACCACTTGAAGCTGTTTGAGCTAACTTGATCACTTCTCCTGACGAGTATATTTGTGATGATAATGAAATTTGCGCCAAGGTCCAAAGCAATCTTGGAGTTTTATCCTAATTATTCATGTACTGAGAAATTTTCCTTGTACCCCAACTCTGGGCAAAAATTCAAAGCACCAAGATGACTTGCTACTTTTCCTGCTACAAGATTATAGTTTCTCTTATTACGTTTGCTACAGTAACATGTTACTGTCTTTCATACTAATCAATGGTGTTTTGCAGGATTGAATCAAATGCAGACGAATCTGTTGCTCAGGCTGCTTGATCAGAGGCAGTATTAGTACGTTAATGAGTGTGGACCTGTATAAGATGCTTTTCAGAAGTTAAGACCTCACATCTGTTTTGGTTTACATTAATAATGTTCTCAATGTCTTCTTCCAATTTAACTTATGGCCTCGTGGTCAGTTGTAATAGAAAGCACGTTGTTCACATTCTGTTTTGTTATTGTAATCGAATGAAAAATGCCGTACTCACATTTGGTTGATTTTTTTATCAGTCTTTCTTCAGAATTAGACATTAGGTGGAAATGGGCGGAAGAAAGAAAGAGAAAAGAAAAGACTATCATACTCCTTAATATGCCATTTCTCACAAGAAATTACAATCAAGCTTTTCACAGGATGGTTACAACGAGTGGCAGAGAAGAACAGAGGCAAATGGTGGAGGTAAATGGGCAAGCGTGAATTTTAATGAAACTTGAGGCTGGTCAAGATGTTGTTATTGACAGGATCAGCCAAGTGATCCAAGAGGTTTTGGTAAGGTCCAACACCAGTTACAAGGGCCTGTATAAAGTAGCCTAAGATTGCTAACATAGCCAATCGCCCATTCTTCACCTCCTTCAACTTCAAATCTTTCATGGACTTCTCATCTTTTCCAAAACCAAGAGGATTGAACAATGGTCCACCAGGATATTTTGGGTCTCCGGACCCTCCAAGGTACTTTTCAAGCCCCAAGAAATACTGCTTTCCCATTGACCCTGGTTTTGCCCAGTCCTGAAACCTCCTGTGCTCTGCGAATCCCATGAGTGCCATCTCAAACACAAATAGGGTGTATGGATCTGCCCAGTAATCGTATGTCCCTGCTGGTGGGATAACACCAGTTTTGAACCAGGGAAGGGCTGTTTCTGGTGGGATAAGACCTGCCTGTCCAAGAATTTCCGGAGCAATAGCACCTACAGCACCTAACATGGCATATCTTCCGTTGATGACCTCACCGTAGGCTAACCATTGTGGTTCGATAAAGCCTCCTGTGCCTTCTGGGTCGGAGAGGCCAAGTGGATCAAATCCATAATCACCTGGAAGGCTGTCGGGGACAGGGAAAGATCCAAAACGAAACTCAATTAGCTGCCCCTTTACTTTACGTCAAAATTACAGATAACTAATAAGACTGGAACCCTGGTAATTGAGAAACCATTTCACTTAATTCTTGGTCAAGTGAAGGTGAACAAGAACAAACCATTTCACTTAATTCTTGGTTAGCATGTCAGCGAAGTCCATGCAACATGCAGGAATTATACCATACCTTCCATCCAAGTAGGAAAGACTTTGTTTTGAAGCAAACCACAGTTGCCTGTCAGCTCCTTGCTGAAAATGTTTTAGTTCATCAGATTACAATCTGCATCTCGAACTGGAAAAAAGAAACACAAATAATCACGAGAGAGAAAATGGTACCTTCACGGGAGGAGTAGAAGCTGCCCTGACCACAAAGGAACCTTTTCTGGAGGATCCAAATGAAGACAGAGTTGGTCTTGCTCCTAGAATCTGTCTGGCACTTTCAACGGAAGAGGTGAGAGACGATGAAACAAGTGCTTGCGTTGCCATATCTGTTTTAGGTTCTAATTCTACGCTGTGGAACTAATGGCAATGCACGAGTATGATTATGATTATGAACAAAAACAAAAAGGCAAGGCAACGAAAGCCAAGCCACCACTTGTTGGCTTGAAATCTCGGCTGATACAGTTTTAGATGAGGATAGGATCTGGATGACCAACTGCCAATTCCCACGTGGCTGGCTTCATTCACCGGATAAAGGATATTGCAATTTTGATTTGCCACATGTCTGGTCAGTCGTCGCCATTACAATATCTGATCTGGTGGACACAAATTACTGTTAGAACTTATGGTTTTGAAGAAACTGTACGAATTTCCATCATCTTCACTGGTCTTGTGGCCTTTTTCTACTCAGCCTGACTTAGTTGAGATAATATGTAACATTACTGTATGGCATTCGCTCATTTACCAAATCCTCAGAGAAAGGGAAACATCATTGCACTGTGAAAATACATAACTAAACATTTTATTCTGTAACATTTACAATGTTTTGAGTGTTTCATACAATAACGCGTGCTATTTTCTGAAACAAGTTCCTTGTAACAAAAACATGACATTGCATTAAGATTAACAAATTCTCAACTTCATAACAACGTCCGACACTTCCACTTTCTAAGGTCTACACCTAAATGACTAAGTGGGTTCGTTGTCATGTCAAATGTCATTCAATCCTTGTGCATCTTCACCACCTCGTAAACGGCTGAAAAGTCCAGGTCTCCCAATCCCATGCTCCTAGCCTTCTTGAAAGCCTGCAATAAAATTTAGACGTTTTAAGTGGAAAGTGGTTGCTTCCTGAAAATTGAAGCATCCATATTAGCATTAGAAACTGATTGCAGATTGACCACTAAGGTTAGACCTAATACTATGACCATTTAATGAGGTTCAAATCTTGGAAGATGTACAGAGTGAGGAACTTTTGCATATATTCGTCCTTTTTGTTATACCAAAAACAATCGTTTCAGATTTTCTTCCACTTTCACCTCCATGACGACCACAACTTTTCATTTAAGATAAGAGATTAAACTACTAATCCCAGTTTACCCATACAAGAATACTCCAGAATGTAATACCCACCATCAGATGTTCACATCCACAGACATCTGTAGACATAAACATAAATACAGGTTGAACCCATATCCTATTAGATAACTATCTTAGGAAGAACCAATTAAATACTACCGTTTAGCCTCAAGCTACTATTTTCTTAACGGAAGACCATATCTTCACACTTAGTCATATCTAGTGCAGTTTAATTTCAGAAATAGACAATTTGTAGAATCTGTAATAAACCATCCTCTGATTTCAAATTAAAAGATAATTAAAGTTTAACTTAAAGATGAGTATAACCTCATTTGCAGCAGCTGCAACTGGCATTGAGACAGCATTCTGATCCCCAAGGGCAAGAGCCAATCTCATGTCTTTTTGTTGATGTTTCAGAGGAAATGCAGGAGTGTGATTACTCTTGAGCATATTTGGTCCTTTGCCCCTGAACATTGGATTAGCAATTCCACCCAGATCCTGCCCAACCGAAGCTCAAAGAAGTCAACCCCTAATCCAACATAATTAGAAATGAAACTCGTTCTTGTTATCTTACCAACACATCAAGAAGATCGTGAGGGTTCAGCCCACTACCTTCCGCCAGTACCAGGCCTTCTGAGAATGCATTCATCATACTGCACATCATAATTTACATCCAGCAACATGAATGCATTGAAACTTTTAGGGAAAAGAAGGGTATTATGTCATGCACGGAGAGGTGAGATAGATATTCTCCAAGTGTAAAAGTGATATTTCACTAATTTTCCTCTACCAATTCACATCTTGCAGCAAGTTGTTCACATGTGGAGGTGAAAAACAGGAAAAGAAATACTTTCAAGTAACAACATCTGAAAGTCTAATATTTTGTTGGAACAAGTAAAAATGACTTCTTAAATGGAACATTGATCTCAAAATAAAGCATTTAAAGGTAAAAACTATATTATTAAAATAAATTCTAGGGACCTTTATTACCTGAAAATGCACAAATGAAATCTTAAGCAAATACTATAATTTCTATCGCTTTCAAAGTATTAGTATCCATCCTAATCAATTGGCATGCTTGTTTTCAGGTTTTTTACAATAACTCATCACTAGTAGCTCATAGTTTGTTATTCTTAATCACTTTTTTTTTATGTTGGAGAAATCATTGTTTTCTTTGTTATAATTATGGAATCTGTCATAAAAAATGCCAAAATATTATCAGCAACGCAACCCGATCAGTGTAAAGCTCATTATTTAATTACTAGAACAAAGATTAGGACAACTGCCATAACTATTACCAAATTCTTAACCTGCAGCAAGCAGCATGTGCATGAAACCTAAATGGAAAAGTTTTATCACAGCGACAGAATGCATGAAATGAACTCTTTAGCTTGACATCTAAACTTAGCAGTGGATATACTTCCCAAGAATGACTCGCATGCCTAGCACTTGTAACATTTAACGTTTTGGTATATTTATTGCCAATGTAGATGAATATTCAAACAAAAACTTTTACCTGCCCATTATCATATTGACCACAAGTTTCATTCTTGCTCCATTTCCAATCTGCCCCAAGAAGAAAGATTTTTTCCCCATGACATCAAATGCCTTACTTGCTTCTTCGTACAGAGCCTGACATTTGTGTTGGAGAGAAGAAGCCATGAGCAACAAATTTGCATCTTGCGTACAACTTGACAAGAGAAGAGAGCAAGAGACAGATAACTTATTGATCAATTCATTAGCTTACCTTATCCCCAGCAGCAAGGATTACCAGCTGACCAGCTTCTGCAGGCTGCTTGCTACCAGAAACAGGTGCCTCTAGGAAGGAACCCCCCTTTGACGTGATTGCCTGAAAACGTCAACTGCAAATCGTGAAGATTTTATAAATGAACATAAGAAAATAAGACTCTGATAACAACATAACAAGTTAAAAACCATTAGTCTTTTGGAATTTCAGAGGCCGACTAGATAGCTCCAACGGTCTTAAAACCGTTCATCTAATAGTGATGACACCCTGTAACTAATCTCAACTTCTCCAACGGTCTTCAAACCGTTCATCTAATAGTGATGACACCCTGTAACTAATCTCAACTTCATACGCCATTTTGCAACTGTCAGAACATGAAGCTGAGTAGTAATGAGGTCGTCCTGGCAACAGACTGAAAAGAAAAAAAGTACAAAGGGCTTTTTACTAGTGTTATCCCCACAAAGTAGTGCACACCTAAATGAGCTGCAGCTTCTGGAGAGTGGTGCAGTGTCTGCATACTTACCACTTTCCAAAGTTTGACCTCAGACCAAACATTTTTGCTCACACAACGAATGCCAACAACATGAATAGAGACTAGTCCCTTCGACTTTTAGGGTAGTCTAGCTTAATCAGAAAATAGTATTTCTTTATTATTATTATTATTATTGTTTTACTCCTGCGCTATCGCGGTAGACTCCCAACATAAAGAGGTTATAGAATCATCTTCAAGTTAATATAACAACTTGAAGGTCGGAAATTAATAGAATAAGAAATAACCTCATGGATTTTAGTAGAAGTCTCAGGATCAACAGTTGACATGTCAATGTAGCCTTTTCCATTACCAATTTCTTCGAGTACACCATTTTTGTCAAAAACAACCTAAAGCAAACAGTGAAATAAGGACTTAACAGAGAGCCAAACTAGGGTACCATAACGGAACAAAGGGAGTCCACAGGACCGGTTAAAGCATACACACCGAAAGAGCCGAGGCAGGATCAGCCAACATTGCAATTGTAAGCTTGCATTTCTTTACAACTGCTGCTGGGGTTTCTCCGATTGAGGCACCAAGCTCAACTAGCTCATCACACTGCAAATTTACAGCACCAGTCAGAACTTGATACCTATTCAGGTTAAATATCTGCCATTTAACTGGACAAATCAATAGTCTTACGTCAGATTTGACGAGTGGTAATCATACTAAGATGTTTTCATTTTCATCACAAAAACTGAATCTTGTTTCACCTTAATAAGGAAAACTAATGATCTTTGGACTCATAAATCGAAAAGCATAGGCCTAAGATAAGAGAAAGGGCACTTATGATTTAGAAGCCGCAGATGAAATGAAAGTAGAAACCTTGGAGAGTGTCCTGTTCCAGACAGTGACTTTGAAGCCGCTCTTAATCAAGTTCACGGACATGGCCTTGCCCATTATACCAAGCCCCAAGAAGCCGACCTCCATTTCCATCTTGCTGTATCAGGACCTCTTTGTTCCTATCTCTCTCTCTATAAGAAACGAACAATTGGAGATTAACAAACGAGTATTGATAACAAGAAAGAAAAGAACGTCATTGTCTGTGCAGCATAATGATTTAGGTACGCATTAAAATATATTCCATTAAAGTTAAAGGTTGTTTTCCATTTCATGTCACTTTGGCTGCGGCGGTTGATTGTTTGTCTATGGGATATTGTTTAGAATATCGTATCGGCCGGTTAAAAAAAAAAGTATATGTTAAATTTGCAAAGGCCTATAGGCCCACACCAAATGAAAAATTAGGCCAATCACAAGTTTAAGTGAGATTTTATTCTAAAATTAATTGACAATAAGTGGAATAGTTCATTAAACTTATATGTTAGTCTTATTTCTCCTCTTTTTTCAATATGGGATACTCACATGTAGATATTCTCAACACTCCCCTTCACATCTGAGTCTCTTTTTACTTGGACAATCTAGAGAGGTACGTAGACAATCATCATAAGGGCTGAACTTCTGATTAAGATCTAATAGGCTCCCTCCTAGGGCAAACAATACTACTAGATCACTCGCTTCATACAGACTTCAATTCTTTCTACAGTTGCTTAAATAACAAACTCCTTTTTGGGGCAAATAATAGGTCAAGATCTTCTTTGGCTCTGATACTATGTTAAATTTGCAATGGGACTACGAGCTCACAAGAGAAAGAAAATTAGACTACACACATGCCCAAGTGAGGTTTCATTCTAAAACCAATTAACAATAGATAGAATAGCTAAACTTATATGTTAGTCTTCTTTCCTCTCTTTTTTCAATGTGAGACACTCACATGTGGATATTTTCAACAGTATTGATTAAAAAAGTTTTGTATCAGACTTTAGCTCTTTTAATTGGAATAAATAGAATATCGGTCATCATAATTATAAAAATTAAAAAAATATAGGATTAAACTGAAAAAATTTAGAATTCCGTCATAATAAAATAATAATTATTTTTACATAAAAAGAATAAAATACAATTGTCTGTTATTTAATAAATAAGAATATATTAAATTAATTTTTTTATATCATTACAATTACATAAAGTAATTATAGATTACATAAAATATATATTTACATGTAATAACTTTTAAAAATTTTAATGATAATATTTGAAATTAAAATTATAAAAATATGAGAAAATAATATTAATAAAATAAATAAGTATTTGTTATACTAAATTTATAGTGTTATGATTTCTTTAGATATAAAATTTAAAAATATTTCGAGGGATTATTTTATAATTTTATAAAATTTAAAAAAACGGTAGTGATTTGACTGATATGAATAACATATTATACTAAAATGAAATGTAATATTAACTCCCGTATGGCATGGCGTCGTAAAGAAAGTGTTTTGACTTTTGAGGTTTAGTACGACCTCCACTTTTGTGGGAGCCGTGAATCTGACCTCAGGCTTTATATCTTCAATTCCTTCCTTTGCATTTCACTGTTGTCCACGTGTCCTCCCTCTCAAGACGAGTCCATATTCAGTTTGTTTTCCCATTTGAAATTTTAATTAAAAAATATAAACACTAATACAAAAAATAAGAGAATATTCTTTATAGTTTACTATAACAAAACATATGAATATATAAGAGAGAAAGAGAAGTTTAGAACATATTTCAAATACATATTTTATTTTTAAAACTCTATTTGAATATAAAAAATAGGAGAATAAATAAATGATAGGTTATCAGCATAGTAATAATAGATGAATAATAAATAAGTGATGCGTTATTATAGAAAAGAATTTAGTTTTTTATCTAAATAATATAAATAAAATAATAATTCAATTAAATTCTTTGTCAGTTATTTTATTTTCAAGAATTTGAACACGAAAATATGTTTGATTAAGGGTCATAACCTAAATTATATAATTTAGTAGAGATGGAGAAATGATTCAATAGTTTTAGGTCTATGTGTCTAAATTGATCAGACTTCGAGTCAAATTTATCTTTTTAAAATTTGAGTTTTGGACTAGTCTCTAACTCAGGCTTATAGACTTGACCTGAAACTAGATTATATATATAATTCACCATAGTTTGAGGAAGAAGTTTTCATGTTGTATGTTAGTATTGTCTCGTTGTCTTCATGGGTTAGATTTTGGATCTTTAGTGATAAAAACATTAAAGAGAGGTCGTTATCGATCAAATCTTTGATCAGTCGAGTTAAGTTGAGAGTTGAATGATTTAGGCTTTAAGTGGATTTCAAGCTACCCAAAACTCAGTTAGCGTCAGACTCAAATGACATAAGTTAGGGTATGTTTGGGAGTTTAGGATGGAATGGAATGGAATGGCAATTAATGGAACAGAATGGAATGTAGTGAAATGGAATGGAATGTAATGGGCCACTCCATTGTTTGGAAGTTTAAATAAAATAAAAGAGGGACTCCTTTGACCATTGTTTAGAAGTGATACTAAAAATGAATAGAATGGAATGACTTGTAATATTTTTTTTCCAAAATTACCCTTGTAATAAAATATGCATAGTTGCCATGAAACTATTT
>JAOQMQ010000009.1:6147052-6157590 GCA_027563845.1 Erythroxylum subrotundum | reverse complement strand
AGAAGCCCTACTAGCCCTACTATCAAAAGTGGTCATTTTGCATCATTCATTTTATGTACTCACCGAGTGGAGTAGTGCAAGAAATTTGCAAGATATGCTTGAATGAGGCAAGAATTCACTACTCATCTCTGTTTCCACATTGCAGATAAGAAATTTAAGAAGCGCCACATGAATTTTTCCAAGCAACAAAGAATCCTGAAATACATTTAAGGAAACATAAATCAACAAAGACAGGTTTGAGTATAACTAACTGAAATAGATGCAAAAATATCAGTTAAATACAAGATAAGTACACAATCTGATATGTGGAATATACCTTCTCATGGAATGCTTGAGCAAACTCATCAAGAGTGAAGGGACATATATAAATATTAACACAATATGTATAGAGAAAGTGGAATGCCTGGAAACAAAACATCACATTTAGTTAGCAGCATATTTAACCACAGAAAGATATAAAATCTGTACAAAGAGAAGATAAAAAATCAAATAACTTGCTTCTAAAGCAAATTTAGGACCATACTGCAATTTAAAAGATTCCAATGTTGAAATTGGCTACAACTCTATGGATATGCCAAACATAAATCATGTGAGTACATTGAACAGCGAGTGTTCCAATGATTAATAGATGGATTCATGTAGGAAAAACAGAAGAAATATCAACTAGTAACTAAAACTTACATAAACTAGGAAATGGGCAGTTGAGTGTTGTTAGGCTCCTAGAAATTCAGATTTCAGGTCTACATTTCAACTTGGGACGCTAGAATTTCAGATTTGGATACAGCTGGAATTGTAGGGTTTGATTGATACAAATTTAGGCTATAATTTTAGGATTTAATATAGCTTGAATTTTAGGTTTGATATGAGTAGAATTTAGGATTTTGGTTGCTAGAAATTCAGGTTAAAAGTTCTGGAATTTAATGAGGTAAATAAGTAATCAAGTAGGAAACTAGAGATCGCTCATAGAGTCTAATAATTACTCTTCAAAAAAGAATTACACCTTTAATTAAAAACTCTTTAAGTTTATAGAAAAAATTCAAGGCCTTATTACTGAAGGGCTGAATATACATATATATAGAAACGTTGTTAGAATCCTTGTTCTAATAGTAACAGGATTCTTAATTAAAATAGCCAACACAAATTTGAGTCTTATTTTAATAAGAATTCTATAAGTTTAAATTTTAAACAACAAAGATAACATATCTAACTTACTACTACTAATCTAATTAAGAAACCAAGCATAAACTAAAATTTAACCCTTGTTGTTTTTATTGTCACCGCAACTCCCACTCTTCATCCCACCAAATTAAAGCTTGCGAGTGATTAATTTACCCTCTTTTATTTCTTTTATAAACTCTTAGTTCTTTTGCATCAATTGTTCCCACTTTGTCTGAAGTTGTCCTCAACATAAAATGCAACAAATACTAATCATATAAGCTCATATTCAACTTTTGAAATTCAAATTCTAAAACCCGACTGCTATTAAAAATTGATCTTCCTTTTCATTTGACAAGAAACTGTAAATATCCACCAAATCTTACGGCTACAATCCGTTTATCAAGAACATCCTCTATCTCCTCTTTAAGATGAGAAATGGCTAAAATTCTCAAAGCTATAGAAGGATATTATGTAGCACCATGAACATGATAAATAGTTAAGTTTACAACTTTAAAAATAGCCCAAATTCCCATGTCATTTCGTAATTTCAAAACATAAGCCTCAGTGCCTATCTTCTTAAGGATCTTACAAGGTGCAGCACCTGTGAATAAAGATTTTTGTAATTTCCTTTTTAAAAAGTTATGGACACCATCGCCATATCCCTTTCGTTAAATATCAACAATGGACGATGTTGATTACCAATGTTATTAATAAGTTAGTGGTTGTTATCTTTCCTCGTACCTCATCGTAGATATCTCTCATGTTGTGCAAAACCTTTAGCTTCAACATTAACTAATGTTTCTTGGTTGAATTCTCGAGACTATCTCAAAAGGACTCTTACAAGTTGACCTATTTATAAAACTGTTGTACGCAAATTCTTCCAGGAAGAATTTGGTCTCAATTATTCAGTGTCCTCGATCAAGCATCTTAACAAGTCCCCCGAGCTTCTGCTCGCTACCTCTATTTATCCATCGATTTGTGGATAGAAAGAACTCGAAAACTATTTTTTCATAGAATTCTCCATAAATAACTCAAAACTTCACATCACAATTAGAAATAATGTTTAAAGGTAATCCATAGAGACGTACAGTCTCTTTGAAAGATAGCTTAGCATGTGGACATCATCATAAGTTTTGACCATTGTATTTGCAGATAGTTTCATAACAAACCACATGGCTTCTATGCCATATAGGCATCAGGAACATATTGTTGTTTCATGCTATCATAACAAAATGTTGACTTTGCAAGTACACTCACAGCTTCTCCTTTACTCATATGTTGTCTAAATTTCACATCTTCATTCAAATCTAATTGTCCTTCATCACTCGCTACAACATAATCTTCATGAACCTAATTTCTTGTTTTCTCAACATCAATGGTATCATCAAGTTTTGAACCCAAAAGCTTTGAAACTGTTAAAACTTGTGAGTTAATCTTTTCAGTTTCCTGTTCTGTTATTTTAGCTTCTTGTCTAATTTTTTCAACCTGTTGTCCTATCTTATCAGCCTATTGTTCTTGTATTTTGACTTGTTGTTCATGTGTTTCAGCCTATGGTTCAAGTGTTTCAGTTTGCTGTTTAAGTGTTTCAACTTATTATTTAATTGTTTCAACTTTAGAGTTTGTCAAAGAATCCATTTCCTTCTACTTGTCTTCATCTTTAACCCCATGATCATCTCCCACTGTCAAACTCTCCATATCATCAAGTACTTGAATCAGTTTCACGACTCAAACAAACACTTTCTTCGAGGCAACGTCTGTTAAATTTGAGGAATCAAAAATCAATATATGATTTTTAAAACAGATTTTCCCTTGCACTTCATGCCATTGATTAATATCAACCCCTTCATCTTGCTTATTAGCACATTCTCCATGTTTAGTATCAAGGGTGGTTGGTTTCCACTATTATTTCTTGTGGGACTTTTGAATCTTAGGGCGCAAATTTCAAGGTTGTCTAACCTGTCCAAAAGTTGGAGAACACACTTTCTTATAGGAGTTGTTACATGAAAGTTGATTTCTAGAGCTTCTATATGCCCTTCCGCTATGTGTCGCCATTGTGAATCAAAACTCCAATACCAAATTGATGTAGGAAAAACAGAAGAAATATTAACTAGTAGCTAAAACTCACACAAACCAGGAAATATGGGTTACTGAATTAAAATTTCAATTCTAAATTTCAACTTTCTTTTTGAGAAAAGAAAGTCTAGGTTTCAACTTGGGATGGTAGAATTTTAGATCTAGGTATAGCTGAATTTTTAAGATTTGATTGTTTATTTTAGTGTTTGGTATGGCTGGAATCTTAGGTTTAATATAGCCAAAATTTAGGATTTTGGTTCCTGGAAATTCAAGTTAAAAATTCCAAAATTTAGTGAGGTAAACAAGCAATAGAGGATAGGGAACTATGAATAACTCTTAGGATCTAAAAATACTCTTGAAAGAAAGCATCACTTCTAACTGAAGCTCAAGTTTATATAAAAAAAAAGAAATTCAAAATCTCATTATTGAAAGGCTGAATAAACATATATAAAATAGTTTTTAAAACCCTTATACTAGTAGTAAAGGGATTCCTAACCAAAATATCTAAAACAAAATCGAATCCTATTCTAATAAGAATTCTATAAATTTAAGTCCTAAATAACTAGAATAACATATTTTCCACTAGGATAACATATCTTACTAAATGTTTCTTATCTAATAAGCAACCTAGCATAAACTAAATTTCAACCCTTGATGTCTTTCTTATCAACATAACCCTCAATCTTCATCCCAACAAATTAAAGCTTTTGATTGACTAATTTGTGCTCTTTAATTTCTTTAATAAACTCTTAGTTGTTTTGCATCACAGATATAACTCAAGGTTGTGATAAGATACCTCAAGCAATACATGAGTATCAGATGAGACAATCGCAAGTATCATTTACCCAAGATGCATAAATGTTGCAAGGAAAAAGCACTAAAAAGTTATTCATACACCTTAAAAAGTTTCTTGACACTCTCCAAGGAAGAATACCAAGGCTGCATTGTAAATGGTGGCTTCATCTTAACAACATCAGGAGGAAACTTGGGAAGTAAATCTGGGAAATTAGAGTGAGAAAGGAACTTGAGTATTCACATTTACAATCACATGTAAAAGGGTGGTAGATGCAGTCAGAAGTAAGAACAAAACAAACCTTTGCAAAGTAAACAACCATCCAATCCATTGGCAAAACAATGATCAGAACAACTCGTTGGATTTGGTCCAGCTTGCAACTCTCTCAGCTCCAATTCTTCATCATCTACTAACACATCAAATTGCTTGAGGCGTTCCAGGAATAACACTCGTCCAAGAGCAAGTTCACATTTTTCCTTCCGTGGCTCCATTTGAATTGTCTCCCTTTTAGAACCCACCTATAGAAAACCAACAATTCATCTTCACAGCTCCAAATCTAAATTGCCTAATGCCATAAAATGCTTACCCCTCTACTTTTAACAAAAGGCTTCCTCACGTTTGGTGCTCTTTTTCTCAACCTTGTCTGATAGGAAAAAAATGCAAGAACTATGAACAAAATTTTTCAAGAAATCAACTGAAAAAGGAAAATTGCATATATTTCCTAAAATGTACAAAAGAGTTGCAAGCGAGAGCAATCATTCATCAAAAGAACTAGTATGTCTTAGGAAATTGAGATTATATGATTGACCATTAGAGGGATTGTTTGTCGTCGGTTTTTGCTCTGCCGGAATTTTCGTGAATGAGCTGTTGATACTGGGTGAGCGTCGTTTATTTGTCTATCAAAGAAGTTGATGTCAGTAGGTAAATCCCCACCATTAGGATTTACAGCACGCCATACTGTCATCAAGCCTTTTCCTATACCATGTTTCTTCGTTGGAGCATTCTCAACGCAGTTCTGACAAACAATGACAACACAGTGACACCCTTGAAATGACGTGCAAAAGCATACTCAAGAAAGAGGAAGGAGAGTTGTGGCCTAATGTTGAGAAAGGAATATTAGTGACATCATTTCACTAGTACCTGTCTTCTTTTCTTTGCTTTTTGGTTCTCTTGACAAGCAGAAATAGATTTTCTGGAATCTAATAGTAAAGGAGTATCAGTACACATTAAAGAAAAGAAGACAACAAAAAAAAAGAAAAGAAGAATGTGATAGAAAATTTCAAACAAAAAATATAAGTAGTAAATGTCAACTGTTAGTAAACTTCTTTTATTACTGAAAAAAGGAAGAACACTAATAAACAAAACAAAAGAAAATCTTCCATAGTCTTCAAGTTATGGTCTCCTCTTAACATTGTAGTTATAATTCTCCAATAGTGAAGTAAATAAATGTACGTTCAAATAAAATAGTTTTTGATAAGCAAAAGTCGTAAATTTGAGACATTGATTTCATACCTTTACAAACGGGTGATGTCATTGAGGGAAGTGTATCAAACTCCGCACCGAGAGGAGGACCATCCTTGCGAAAAATCTTGCCCAATATGTAGCCTGGAGTCGACAAATCCTGAAGAAGAATTTGGTTTTTTCTGTTCTTCATCTGTCTGTCCCTGAACTGTGTTAACGTGTCATACCTTGAGGATGAAGTGGTGTTAGACTGATCTGTATCACAAATTACAGCACACTGTTAGACTGATCTGTATCACAAATTATGGCACACTATTGGTTAACAATCTCTCTACCAGCAGATGAAACTGAAAATGTATGTCTTGTTTCATGACATGTGAGTGTGTTGCTTGGGTAGGGATGTAAAACATCTCTACCTTTGTCTCTCCTCCTCTTCGAAACAAACCATCCACAAACCTGCTTGTATGTCAAACCCAAGATTGCAGCAAGTTCTTGAATAGCATTATGCGACGGATACTTATGCTCTGCTTCAAATAACAATTCCAACTTAGAAAATTACATATTACACAAGTAAACCTCACATTCAAAGCAAAAATAAAAAGTAGAAAATAGAAAATAGAAAACAAAATAATTTGATTGTCAAAATTACATATTACACAAGTAAACCTCTCATTCAAAGCAAAAATAAAAAGTAGAAAATAGAAAATAGAGAATAGAAATCAAAATAATTTGATTGTCATTTAAGTAAACAAGCAACAACCTCAGTGAAGAAACTGAAATAAAAAATTCCAGCACAAAATAAACAAACAAGATCAATAAAATCAAAACTTACAAATACAGGGACTGAAGACTCTACTGTTCATGAGAGAGTACATGATAAAATAAAATTCAAGAAAGACAAGAGTACAAAACCGGCGTAAAACTTCTCTAGGGCTTGAAGCTGAAGCGGCGATTTCCTCTTCAGCTCCATAGTCTCTCCACCTCTCTGTCAGTCCCTCTAATTAATGCTTCAATCCACGTAGCAAAATCGCCATAGTCTGACAACAGCAAGCAACTCATTATCAAAATCCACTCCAGAACAGAACTAGCAAAATGAAAAGAAAAAAGAACATTGGAACATAAAAAAGAGAAAAAAGAAAGAGAGAGAGAGGGCAAGAGAAGGAGAAAAATAAGAAAACACGATGTAGAAGAAGCCAGAATTCAAAACACAGTTTTTACAGTGACCTACCAATCTCCTCCAATAGCCATTAGTTCTAAAGGAAGACTAAAGTGAAACTGATAATGAATTCAAAAACAAACAGACTTAAAACACACAAGCAGAAGCAACAGACTGAAGTAGAGAGAGTGGCGAACAGGAGGATAAGAGAATTACTTAGGAGGATAGTAAATGGAGAATGGAGATGAGAAGATATAAGAGTGGTGAGATTCCAGAAAGTAAGGTTTTGTTTTGTAGGGTTTTGGGTTTTATATATATATACATTCTAAAATTAAATTACAAATTAATACTTAATTCTTAATTTTTTTTACATTTTGTGTGGAAATCGTTGTTTCGTATAAAATATAAATATATACATATGTATTCTAATGGCCCGACCGGTCTAACCCAACCCAAACTCCCTCCCGCCACCGGCATCGGCATCGGCATCGGCCATCTCGTGTTCGCTGATAAAAGAAAAAAGAATAATGGATGATCAACGTCCAACCCCTACACGCCCTTCTCTTAAAACCAAAACCCATTTCAACAATTTCCCTTCTTGGAAACACAAGTTGAGGGAAATTTGCTGCAGAAGGGTGCGCGAGGACCGTTCCCGCTTGCTCTGGAAACTCAGATTACCGGCTACTGCTAAATCTCTCGATGACAAGGTTCCCTTTTTCTTGTTGTGCATTGATAACTTTGTCAAGTTGTTTATTTTCTGTATATGTTGTCCTGAATTGGGTCTTTCAATTGCTTTCCTAGTTTTTCAATGATTGGATGTTCGTGGTCCTGCACTTCATACACTACACTGTTGTTATGAACTCTGCTGTTCTTCTATCTTCATTTTGGCCATGATGTCTGACTCTATTTGTAATAAGGTTAAGGAAACATAAGGCTACTTTTGCTTTGGTTTAGAAGAACCTTAATGATCGTAGAAGGGTTTGTGTCAATTTGAAGGACTTCCCTCCACCTTTTTTTACCAGGTTATTTACCTCAACTTTTTCCTGGCTTTCAGGATTTTATCAAATCTGCTTTAAAGGACATAGTTTCTGAGGAACTGAAAAAGTTTGATGATTCATCTTTCAAAAGTTTTCCGAAAATAACCACTCCAAACCCTGAGCTCAAGGACATATTATGGGAGTATGATGGTCTTCATAATTCATACCAAGGAGAATGCGAAGAGATATTGTTGGAAATGCAGAAGATTTTCTATGATGATCTAACCGCAGAGACAACTAGTAAAGGTAAGTAAATATTGAGGTGGTGATAATTTTACAAGGCATAAAGGGATTTTAATAGGGAACTAATGTTAGCAGATTTAGACATGATGTTACATTTTACCTACCTTTGTTATCAGCATGCCTGTCTCAGCGTAGCAACTATGTATTGGAGATTTTTCCTTCATCCCTATAATTGGAATTCCTTCATTTAAAGTACGCAGATTTATTCCTTTGGTGACAAAAGAATGATGATTTCCACTTCCTCCCATCACTTTGATCCTGGTAAAATGATAAGCATATGGAGACACACACCCATTCACTCACAAACACAATGATATGATTACATGTGAATATAAAGCTAATCTGTACATGGTTTATTGCTAAGCGTTAGTATTGTGCCTGGTGTCTCTCTGTGCATTTGCATATGGTGATTAAGAAAGTCATCCTTTTGAGCTTGAATGTTTAGATTCATGCAGGTACCGAAAACTATACTGGAACTTGGGAAGACGAAGAAGATGAGTACTTGGCTCTTGCTGTTTTTGAGCACATGCATTTGAATAATGAGCAGGTAAAAGCTCTGGAAATGCAGAAGTTTTGTTCATTGAACTAAGTGGCAGTGAACTGGTTAAGATTTGGGATTACGTATTTGTTTCTAAAATTATACTTTTGATGTTGTTAATTCAAGTGTGACATCAAATATGCATTGATAGACACATATTAAAAGTTTAAAGAAAAGGAATAGATTTATGATTTTCTTTGTTTTTCTCATTCTTTGAAATTGATGCTCATCGGTTGATCCATCCTTCATTCCTTGTGATTACTTTGTTAACTAATTAAGAACTTTGATGAAGTATCAAGAGTCGATTTATATGTAAGGGTTTAACAGTGTTGTTACTAATATCTATTCAGGCTCGAACAAATGAAATTGGTAAACTTTCTGACATTGATTCTATGTACACAAGGCAATCTGGTGTCCCATCTGTAAGCAAGGGGAGCTGAAAGATGACCATAAGCTGATATATTGCACTCAATGTGAACTTCAACTCAGCAAAGGCGATGAGGTTCTGCTGCCCCAATGTTACTTTGTGTACTTTTGAATCATCAATATATTGGGGTTCATTTTATGACAATCTATCTCTTACCATCTCGTATAATGCAATTGGCATAAAGAGCTGGTGGGACCTGATGTGTGCAAGTGATTTCAATTCATTTTCTTCTGCAAACTATGTTTCTTTCTTTCTTTTTTCGTCTCCCTGACTGACTTCCATAATGTTTATAGAAGATATATTGTAAGATTGAAGTCTTTCGATTTATGTCTTCGCAATCCAATGCTCTCCAACACGCTGCAATTCCGATTATATTATTTGGGTGGACAGTGGGTTTATATGACATAACCTCTCTTAAGGGTGTGGTTTATGCAAATAAACATTGCTTTACCACCTCCGCTGTTTCTGTAACGTTTTGTTGGTTTCCAAGACCTTGTTATATGTCCTGCTTTATATGTATAAGTCTCTTACTCTGACTCCCAGGAAAGTGATGCCCTGGATGCATAGCTTTAAATATTGGCTGCCTACTTGTTTTTTGCACAATCAGACTTCATTTATATTTTATAATGATAAAATGCACCACCTGACCACTTCCTGTGAACTGAATGTGCTTTTTTTTATTTTGGATCAGGTTAATTTGGATATTTTGAAGTCACGACTAGCTGAAGCCCATGCTGAGCATCTAGATCGGGGATGTAGATTGAAACCCGAATTTTGCATTAAAAGTATGTTCGGTTTAACGGCATTATACATCTTCTGCCAAGGGTGTAACATACTTGAGGTTGTAATATAGTTTCAAGAATAGAGAACAGGGGAAAGAAAGTTGAAGATGTTTTGGCTTTTAGCATCTACTTATAGTTCCTCCAGATAGAATAACAAAGGAGGTTGAGTTAATATTGTTATTTTGTCGATTAA
Organism: Erythroxylum subrotundum; assembly: GCA_027563845.1. Classification (NCBI taxonomy): domain Eukaryota; kingdom Viridiplantae; phylum Streptophyta; class Magnoliopsida; order Malpighiales; family Erythroxylaceae; genus Erythroxylum; species Erythroxylum subrotundum. Next base: position 6,147,729 of record JAOQMQ010000009.1, on the reverse strand, counting down.
ATTTGTATTCATATGTTAGTTCATGGTAATATTTGCATATGTAGTGTTACTGGAGAACAAGGGTTTAGTTAAAAGAGCCTAGCTGGTTGCAAACTGCAATATAGGGAGCTTGATCACCTGTTCCATAACCAAAGTCCTTTGCTTACTCTATCCTCCTTAAGTTTATAACATGCCAATAATATATAATTTTTTATAAATAAGATAATCCTAGAATGCTTGTTGTTTCTTAGGGGGAATTTAAGTTCTTTACATTCTAAGAGATATTATCAAGGGATAAAAGGTTGAGAGCCATTTCCTTTAAGTCTATAGCTGGATTTTCTCCTGGTTACAGACTTGAATTCTCCTTATTGCTCTAGTAATGTTGATTCTCGAGTCTTAGAGAATCCAAGGTTCCTTATAAGGTTCTATAAGATGATTTATGGTGCCCTCCTTTATAGGATCCATTACTTAAGACTTCAATGTCTTCAGATACTCCAGGAGAAGTAGGCATAGGATTAGAATTCCTTTCTTGCAGCTTTGTGAAAAGTCTTTTGTCTAAGAAATAACCAAATAACATCATTCTGCATTTAGCAGCACATGTTTTAAGAACTTTCAATCATGGAGAGATGAGAGAGGATGTTGAGTCCCTTGTATGAGGATGTTGAAGGAGCTAAAGAGGAACCAAAAGCAATCTTAGC
>JAOQMQ010000009.1:6115187-6126997 GCA_027563845.1 Erythroxylum subrotundum | reverse complement strand
CACAAGATTCTCAACCCATTACGGTTATAACCAAATATACCGGGAATGTCAATGTATGCAGGTACAAATATTTCATGGGCAACCAATTAAATTTTCACAATATGAATATATTTCATAATGCATGAGCATAAAATTACAATTTCTATCTATCTCTCACAAAAATACCCAAATTTACCAATTTACCCTTTTTCCTAAGTTCCGGGATGTTACACTTACTCTAGTGCAAACTTTCTCAGAATAACTCCAAAAGGTACAAACTTTCATGGAGAGACGGAAAAGATGCTAGGAATCCGTTGCTTCAAGAATCACTTCATTGGAGGTCAGATGAGGATGTTATACCCAAAAGGATCGAACATGTTTATGTCATCAATCAATTTATACCTATCTTGGCGCAATTGCCATAACTCCCCTTACAAATATCAGATTGACTTCATTTTTGAACGGTTTGAAAGAAGACTTCTAGGTCTACAACTTTCATGAAGAACTAGGAGCCAGATTCGGTCTCTAAAAGGATAAAAAATGGAACATAAGATATTGAGACGAAACAGAAAGTCAAACTAAGACGATGTACAGTAACTAAGACGAAGCGAAACTGAGACGAAACAGAAACTAAGACGAAGCGAATTCTAAGACGGAACAAAACTAAGACGAAGCAGAAACTAAGACAAAGCAAATTCTAAGACGGAACAAAACTAAGACAAAGCAGAAACTAAGACGAATTGAATTCTATGACGAAGTAGAAACTAAGACGAAGCGAATTCTAAGACGAAACAAAACTATGACAAAGTAGAAACTAAGACGAAGCGAATTCTAAGACGGAACAAAACTAAGACGAAGCAGAAACTAAGATGAATTGAATTCTAAGACAAAGTAGAAACTAAGACGAAGCGAATTCTAAGACGGAACAAAACTAAGACGAAGCAGAAGCTAAGACGAAGCGAATTCTAAGACGGAACAAAACTAAGACGATGCGTCTTAGGTACAAAACTAAGACAATAAAGAAGTAAAACTAAGACGATAGAGTCGTCAAACTAAGACAATGGAGAAGTCAAACTAAAACGATAGAGTCGTCAAACTAAGACGATAGAAAAGTTAAACTAAGATGATTCTAAATCACTTTCAACACTCTCCAAAGCATCTCCCCTCATAAGGATCATAACTTTCGACTTAGATGTCCAATAATTTCATGCTATATACCGTTGGAAAGATAAAAGAAAGACCTATAATTTCCCAGAAAATAAGTTTGCTTAAAACAACCTAGATCAACCCAGATATTTTCCTAAAGTCAGTACACAAATTTTTCTCCTTATGAAACTTTGAGAAATATGGGTGAAAACAAAATCATAAATCATTAGCATCACAAGATCGTAGTTTTACAAAGCTTTAGTGGGCATTTCAAGCCCCCAATACATCAATTGTTTCAATGGAAATCCCAACATACAAAAGATACTTGAACCATAAATTACTCAAAATGTAACTAAAGCCTTGGTTTACAAGATTTGCTGAAAATACAACAACATTTCAAAAGTGGATTGATGCCTTGGCCCTTGACCACTCAGATCTCTTGCTCATCACCTGCTTATGGGGAGGAAAGTGGGGGTGAGCTTAAAGCTTGTGGGTAACAATTTTATAATCGGTAACAAGCAAAATCAATGCAATAATCATTTTCATTGTAAAAAAAAACTCACATTAATACATAACATGCATACATCACTACTTTCAATGTATCATGAACACATAAGTACATCAAGTTGGTTCGGTTGGATCCAAAACAGAACGTACTATGTAATTCTACATAATGGTCTTGCGTAGCCGTGAACTTATGGGAGTCCATGAAGGAGCTCCATGCCACTTGCGGCAGGCGGGAGAAGCCTTTTTGTCAAAGTGCACTTGACTTAACTTAGGGGACCACCACAAACCCGCATAACATGTGTTTCCTAACTTGTCAAACATATTGCCCATAAGGGCATATTTCATAAACTTGTTTTCTTAAGCTTGATACCCTTTAAAAAGACAAAAGTTCATTTTCATGATACAAAATATGCAGCACATTTTCAAAGTACTCAAAGAACAATGAATGCACATTTAGCAGTAGTTGAAACTCATTTATTTCCACTTCTTGAAAGAGGTATTAGTGGCTTATTACTAAATCATAAAAAGTAACCCACCTTGAAAGTCCTTGTATATGGCTTGTTCACAAATGTCTCTCCTCTTGCTTCTCTTGCCCTTCTTGATTTTCTTTAACATTGACAAAAATCCAAAAAATCAATGGAATTTAAATATGGAAAATCTAAAGGACCAAAAGCATGAAATTGATCCTAGAATACTTTTACCCATACATTTCCTAAGCTCTTTAAACCAAAATCTTTCAAAACTCCAAAAGATTTAAAAACAACTTACCTAAAACCTTCACCAAAAGAAGAAATGCTTGGTTCAAAAGAAAACTCTTATCTTCCTCTATCTTTTTCCCTTCTTGATTACTCTCAAAATCCCTCTTGAAGGCTAAGAAAAATCAAACCCTAGCTTGCTCTTCTCTTTTTCTCTAAACTCACGAAACTCTCTCTCCCTTCTTTCTTCAATTTCGTTTTCTCTCTCTTCCCAATGCAAGACACCCCATTTTCTTCTCTTTTACACTCTCAATGATTGCATAAAGTCCCTTTTTGCCCTTACTTTAATGCCTTATGGTTTTTAAACTTACATGACTTGCCAAAATTAGCCTTACACTCTCCCACAACTTTAATAGTTCAAGGCCTTTAGCCCTTGCCATATTATCTTACTCACATTAACAAGCTAATTAATTCCAACATGGCTAATCTAGCAAAAACCCCAACATAAATCTAATCATACTTATAGTAAAGAAAATTTTCAGGGGCCAACAATTTATGTTATACATATTTATTTAATTAATTGAATAAAGACTATGGAATAAATGTACATTATAAATGAAATTATAATGAGATCTTAATTATGAGATTTATATTACAATATATATTATCCTTAGGTTGTTCCTAGTCATTGTTCTATTAAGATTGAATATTAATATAGTGCAAAGACTAGTGTATGTTATATGTCTTCCTTATCGAGGAAACAGTCAAATTTATATACAAAACATAGAGATATTTTAAAAAAAGTGCAAGTGCTTATTAGAGAATAGTTTGTTGAAATAAACCAATATGAAAATTCCATTTGAAAGATTACTTGTATATATATATATATATATATAAATATTCTTATTGTGATAATTGTATAAATGATCTTTTAACTTGAGATCTTTAAGTATCTCAGCTTATTTAGGAATTGATATATTTTTATACTACTTATTAGCTATCCTAGTCAATGGTAGCTTAATTGGTAGTTATTAAAATAGATATAACATAAATTATATGGAGGTAGTTAAGTGATCAATATATGATTTATCACCCTAAAGTGATTAAGGAGAATGTTCTGATGTTCTCAATTAGTACTAATTTTAGAAACCTTTGTATGAGGTAGAATGACAAGTTAAAAATAGTTTCAAATCTTATCAATATAATTAATTACTAATGGTAGAAACTAATATGATTAAGCTTAAATATAGTAGAAATTAACTACATGCGCTATGATCATTCAAAACATTATATAATAAGGTACAATTTATATTCACATATAATTGTGTTTATATACAATCATGTAGTAGAATTTAAAGTGAATTTGATTTTTTAAAAATCAGACAAAAATTTCGTATTTCTTCTGCTGTGTGAGGAATCAAATCCCGCTCTATTTTCTTAACAATTTCTTTCTTTGAAAACATAATATGCATATTTGAATTGATTTCTTACATTAGCGTCTTAACTTATACGTCCATCGCCTAGGTGATTTTGGAGTATCCTATTGAGTTTAATGAGTCGATTAAAAAAGGAAAGTGTCAATATTTTCTTCAAATTTAAATTTTAGTGATTTATTTTTTTATAGGAAATTACATCAAATGAATTTTAAGACATGCAACTATGCATAAACGTGATAGGTAAAATATTCTTTTTCTTGTTTCCGTCGTGACCTGCGAGGCACCTTCGTCACTCCTCGCCCCTCGCCCACTTAACTAGCCATGTTGCCACTCTCCAACTTACCGATATGTCCTCATGTCCCCTTTAGTCACATCAACATAATTTTTAATATTGAATACAATGTGAGTCTCTCTTGGTAAAAAAATTAGAATTAATAATTATACAATAAAACCAGAAAAGAAAGCACGGGATCAAGACTTAAATAATTTATACATTTCTAATTAGGGCGGATCCAGAAATTATTTTGAGTGGGGGCAAAATATTTAAAGTATTATTATATTATTGAAAATTTTTAATTTAAATTATTAATTTAAATTTTAATTCTATTAAAAAAATTAAATTTTTGCCCCCATTAATTTAATTGGTGACAAAAAATAATGATAAAAATTATAGATATATTAAGATATCAAATAAAAAATAAAATCTGAACCCATCTATTTTTATTCATAAGGGCATTTAGGATACTTCTTTTATCCCTATTATTACTAACGCTAGATGGTTTGTATTGTTTTTTTTTTTTACGACTTTATATGCTACGATTTTCGTCTACAATGAGAAATCTTATCTTGCATCTTCACTAAAAGTCTAAAAGAATGTAAAGATTAAAACTGTACCAACTCTATTACAACTTACAAAAACACATCTCTAAATTATACGTACTGCATATTCTTCCAAAAAAAGAAGTGGAAATTTACCTATCAGCACTAGAATGAGATGAGGTCTGTGGGGGGAATCCTTTCCACAATTGCGTTCAATATAGATTATTGTTTTTAGCTTTGAGTGTGGTAGTCCTTGTGGAGTTTGGGGAAAAAAAAAAAAGCCAAAAGTAGTGTGACGAAGAAGCTAAAAGAGTAGAAAAATCTGAATAAAAAAAGTCAATTAAACATGTAATTTTTATCTCTCTATTTGTAGGCTTTCATTTAAAAAAGTCATGAGCTCAAATAATAGTAATTTTAATAAAAATAGATAGACTCAGATTTTATTTTTTATTTGATATCTTAATATAACTATAATAATTATTATTATTTTGTTGTCACTATTAATTTAATTGGGGCAAATTTTCAAAATTTTTATGAAATTAAAATTTAAAATAATAATTTTAAATTAAAAACACTTAGAAGCAGTGGGGGCAAGTGGTGGCTCCGCCCATGTTTCTAACATCAAGTGAAACAAATAATTGTGAACGGACAGTAGGTCCATTGATGAAATGGATATTGTTGGAGTTGCTAACAAAGAAATTGCTTCTAGTCGTCTGATCATATATTAAATACTTCAGAAATAGATAAAAAATTTGTCTCTATTTATTTGATGAGTTGGAAGGAATCAGTAGATATGGGTGTATAATAGGCTAATGTCATCGAAATGTTTAATCCTCTATAATTGAATTTGATCAACGATTCTGAGGTAATCTTTAAATATTGCTGATAGACTCCTTCCAGGCATTGCAGATTAGACTGATTAATGAGATCTCAATTGAATTCATACTTTGGTGGTTTGTCAATAGGTGGATACATGTCAATACCTATTTGTACATACGCTATTTAAGATAATTGTATGTCTGAATTTTGTAAACTATCTACTTTTTTAAAGATTGGGTAACTGCTAAAAACTTTGATGAAAATTTCTCTTTCTTTTGCAAATCTTTCTTTGCAATTTTTAATTACCAGAGTGAATCCAGCTGAAAATTCGACAAGGTTATTTAAATTAGTTAAGTAAATAGTGTCGACTAAACCACTTTGAAAGAAGAGGTAGATAATAAGTACATCTGTTTATGAAAAGATAATACCTTTAAGTCCATAACATCCTCTATTTTGAGGATAATAACGAAAGATATTTTATTTTTCCTTCTATTTAATAAGTGCTCGGAAACATTTATAATCCTTGGTATTTTTTGATATTATATGATTTTAGGAGATGAGTTCGTGGCTCGTAATTATTTTACAGGTTTTTAAATAATAATTACTTTATTTTTTAACAAAAATATAAAAATAGAAGTACTTATATTATGACACTCCTCAAATACTGTAAAAACGAGAAACCTTATACATCTCGGTAACTTTGACTTTGTTTAAGTATTATATTTATTATTATTTAGTAAGCAGCCGATCAGAATCATTTATAATCTTTTTACAGCCTTCAACTCTATCATAACTACTTTTTAAAATATATCTAAAAAGGGAAGACTTCAACAACTTTCTTGCAACTTATGATGATTAATCAGTTCACGATCACCTAATACATTGCTTCACGACTTCAACCATCACCAACCCCCACAAACCATTAGAGAAAGAGAGATCCAGAAACCAGCGAGAGATACAGGGAAAGATGACGAGATCTAATGCCTTCTTAACCGTCTTCTTCGCTTTATGGTCTTTATCCAACATCGCAAGCGCACAAACCGACTCCTGCTTCTCGAATCTCAACCTCAGTGGCTTGCCCTTCGATCAGTCCTCTCTCCACTGCATTTCCGTTTGGAGCTCCGAAGATTATATCCTTAGAGTAAGTGAAACATGTCATATAGCCTGTATCTAGTTTTGTATGTTTCGGCTAAGGGGTATCCTCGGACTTTATTTCAGTACTCGCAGGCTTCGTCAGATACTTGGAACTATGTCCTGTCAGCACCGGATTCAAATTCCTATGTAGCTATGGGGTTCTCTGTCACCGGATCCATGGTGGGGTCCAGCGCCGTCGTAGGATGGGTTTCGCCGACAGATGGAACCGGAGTAATCAAACAGTATTATCTCGGCGGCCAAACTCCGACCCAGGTGGTTCCTGATCAGGGCAACTTAAAAATTAACTCATCGATGATCCTATCGCAATCCTCACGACTGTACTTAGCATTTCAGTTGAACACCGCGCAACCCTCGTCGCGGCTGATTTTCTCCGTCGGACCTTCAAATTTTTCGCCGTCGGCGCCATCCTACAGCTTGAGGGAGCACCGGGAGAAAGTGCAAGTGGGCTTGAATTATGTTACAGGTAAGCAAAAGAACGTGTTCTATAGCTGTGTTTGCTTTTATTTATTTTCGTTTGGGACGGTGGAGAAGTAATGCGGTATTTTTACGATATTCAATGCAAATAGTTAAATGTGTGTCGGCTGGTCAGGCAAGAGGTTATCCCTTGTCAACCACACGTTACTTGTCATACAAAAATGTTTATTTTAATGTCGTAGAATAATGTTTGCATTAAAATAAATAATGACGAGGCATGCAGGGCAAAGTAGTCAGAAAAGCTCATACACAAGCCTGAGGAGGGGTCATGGAGTCCTGAACATGGTTGGGTGGGGAATTTTGATGATAATTGGAGCAATGGTGGGCAGCTTCATGAGGGAGTGGGATCCTCATTGGTTCTATGCCCATATATGCATTCAATCGATTGGATTTGTGTTAGGCGTGGTGGGTGTCATATGCGGACTTGTCCTGCAAAATCGCATCAGCGCTCATGTCTCTACCCACAAAGCCATTGGAATCCTCATTCTTGTGCTAGGTTGCCTTCAGGTATGTATTACTGTTTGAGTCTAGATTTTCTGTCTAATTTTATGGTGACTTATTTTATCCTATGAATCTCAACCATTTATTTATGCGGGTCCTGTGTTTATTTAAGCGGGACCCACATAAATAAATAGTTGAGATTCATAGGACAGAATAAGACACCATAAAAATTGGACAAAGAATCTTGTCCCATTAATGTTAGTGTTAAAAAAAATTATCAGACTGAAGTCATATGATGACACCTTCGCCTCATGTTGTGTAGGTGATGGCAATTTTGGCACGTCCCACAGTGACATCAAAAGTGAGATGGTATTGGAATTGGTATCACCACAGCGTGGGAAGGGTTCTAATCATACTTGCCATAGCAAATGTGTTCTACGGTATCCATTTGGGTGGGGAGGGACGTAGCTGGAATGCTGGTTATGCTGTTGTTCTTGCTCTCTTGTTCGTTGTTAGTGTGGTGTTAGGAGCAAGGATGTGGATGAGAAAATAGTCTTTTACTATCCTAATTTATTTGTCGTTCTTGTAATAATTAAACAATTCTTGTAATAATTAAACAACTAATTTTTCAACCTTTCTAATGCAGCTGCCTCTCTCTCTCTCTCTCTCTATATATATATAAGAAAATTTAAACAACATTACAAGAAAGATGTCGTTTAACGGCGGAAATTACTGACGGAAAACGTTTGAATTCCGTCGGTAATATAAATTAATCACACCTAGGATCAGATACACATCATTGAAATTAATCACTCACGAATAAGTTCTTTATCTCCGCAAGTTAGAAGATATTGGTTTTGTATAGAATCCCACTTGTGTGAGAGTTAATTGATCTTTAAAATGATTATTGTCTTATCCTTTAGAAATCTAAATGATCATTTAATATTGAATTTCAAAATTTTAGCTACTGTATAACATTTAGAATCATATGTTGTATCCCAAAGCCATCACGTGTGTCCGGGATCTTTATTATCTCACACTTACACATGATGGGTTTAGTTTATTAGCATGTTGCAATTTCTCATTCGTATCATGTAACCCATGCGATCAACATATGACAAAAGCTTTTTGTTATATATCTGTTAAGAATATATGATATCTTGATTAATAAATCAATCATTGAGTAGATCTATCATACTATACCCTAGGTAGTATCTTACATTTTAATCTCATTTACTTCATTGTATTGCAAATGAATTCAGTTTTCTTCTTAACAGTCAGTAGCCATACATATTCTTTCTTATGCAAATTACCAATTAAAATGACCTTTCTCTATTTTAAATTCTTTTAAATTGAATTTAGTTTACTTTCCTAGAATTGTCTTATAAGATCAAACCAAACATAATCTTTTGATAATATTCTAAAATAGCAAACTTTGAATTTAATTCTTAAGAATAAGGCTAAGGGTGCTATAAAGCTTATTTAACCTCTAATGTCTCACACAAAATAAGTTGAGATTTTATTACTTCCATTAATCCCTTTCCATAGTCATTTTTGCACATATATTAAGAGTCATATGTTATGGTATTAACTCTTTTTCATTTAGAGCAAGTGTCTTTTATTAATATAATACTGTAAAAATATTTGTGCAAACATACTTAATGTTTAACATGTGTTCATTTATCTATTCTTAAATTCATTTTTACGAACTCTTAACTAGCAATTTAAGATAAATGTAGTGACCATATGATCACTCCAAACTAATTTCCTTTTGACTCATGATCTAAGTCTACATTTGTAGTTTAATTTTCTTACTCTTGCTCTCAATTATCACTTGTTAACAAACTTAAAACCTATCTCATCTCTATTCATGATAATTACTAAAGGTGATTGCCTATATAAGAGAGCCAATCTTTCATCTATCTGACATACTCTTTGATTCATACCAAAAATATGTCACGTAAAATATACACATTTCATAATAAAATACTATGTAATGCTTATTACTTAATAAACAATGTCAACTCATATTTGTATTTGAACAAGCCAATATACTAAATGAACATATATAGAGAAATGTTAATTAATTATATTTCAATATCTATGTAATCTTATTAGCTTCACATGCTAAAAATATGTATCTAGGAATATTCTAGTTTAGTGTAATATCATAATGTCAAATTTAATGGAATAAAAGTAGATAGTACTCTCCGATGGAAGCAATAGCTCCAATTATTAATGACAATACACTAAATGAACATATATAGAGAAATGTTAATTAATTATATTACAATATATATGAAATCTTATTAGCTTCACATGCTAATAATATGTATCTAGGAAAATTCTAGTTTAATGTAACATCATAATGTCAAATTTAATGGAATAAAAGTAGATAGTACTCTCCCATGGAAGCAATAGCTCCAATTATGCCAGTGATTTAGTTTTGATCAACTTTGTATATAAAACTTGAAGTTTTCCTTATGAACTTTATACAATATTTCATTTTTAAAAATTATATCTCTCACATAATTATACTTGGTATTTAAATCTTTGGTTTCACACTAAAATATGAGGTCTTTAATATAAGTGATTATTGCTTGACTATCATATATGATTGTTACTAGATCAGTCTCACTTTTAGTGATTCCTAAATTAAGCAAGAATCTTCTAAGGAACACATCGTATTGTACTTCTGCTAAAAATACTATAAATTAATTTCTATGCATATAAGGTAGGACATGATTATGTCTTACTAAGAAAACAAATAAAGAGGCAGATTTTCTCATCTAACCGTTCTCTTTAATTTGCATTTATATATCTTTGTATACATAGGTTGTTGTCTAACGCAATGCATAATCAATAGTACCTTTTAGATACCTCAATAGACTCTTTACTATTTTTCAACTTGCTTTCCCTAAGTTTAATTGATATCTACTCACTATTCTAATAGCGTAATAAATATCTGACCTTATACACATCATGGCTTATGACTCTCGTATGCGATATATTTCATTCAATTCCTTTAATACAGACATTTTATAAGAAGTGCAACTATAATTCTATAATGGAAGGCTTAGAGTAACAAGTTTCAATCCTATGGAGACTGAGTACTATTATCTAACTGAAAATTATGGTGATGTTGATAATTCATATTTGAAATTAAAACAATAAATTAAAGACAAATCCACATAATTAAGGAAATTAAGATAGCAAAAGAGTGAAAAATTAACCAATAAAATAATGGTACATGTAAGTCAAATCCCGAGGACTTCTTATGCAATAATGATTTCACAAATCAATGTATTCTAAAGTTTATTGGACCATGAAAATTCCTAAATTATGATAATATCTTTCTCAAGAATATTAACACCTAATTCTAAATTGATTAATTGAAATATATTTTAATTAAAATCCCTACAATTGCATTAATAGATTTATGAATTTCACAATTAGGTTTGACCATAATCTGGAGGATTTGTTAACTTATCTCTAGGTTTCACGTAACTCCTTTCAATTACACTAGATCTATCATACATTGAAATTTTTAATCTCAATTGCATGATATCACACATGAAATAATATGTCGGTAATATTAATTCAAGAATAATATGAACAGATAATTGAATCTTAATGAAAGCAAAAAATAATTAAACAAAATAAATTTATTATAAAATCCATCCAGGGGTTTATTTATTCCATACACCAAAAGGTATTTATCTTATGATAATAAAAAATAAAACGCGAAAACTAAAGAAATAGTTAGAAATATAGGAAAATGTGACTGGAATTCTTAGAATCTCTAAAAACTTCACTCTAGATTGATGAAAATATGGTCTGAAGGGATTCATTGGTTATTTCTCCTTCTTCTCATTCATTCTAGGTTTTTCCTCTTGCATTTTGTGCTTCCTTTTTATTTTCCTATAACTCAGTCTTATCTTTTAAAATTTGATATTTGGATACCATGACATATACGAGCATCAACATGGGTGTGTTGATAACCATGCTAGTTAAATGGACATGTGAAAGCTAACACGTGCACAGACACAGTCGTGTATCGTCGTTATGGACTCATTGCTATTCAACAATGCATGTATCGTAAGAAATATTCAATATGCTTCTAACTCTACTACATGACCATCTACACTATCCTGCACTCCATAACTCAATCAAATAGCTCCAAATTATTCCAAACTTGACTAAATTCATTCTTTTATTGTAACATCCCACCCTCACTTGGAAGGGGTAAATTGGTAAATTGACATAGGATGGGCTAGATCGAGAGTATATAGGACGGATCATGCATAATAGGATTGGTTCACAGGCACAATTGTGCATA
>JAOQMQ010000009.1:6098534-6115087 GCA_027563845.1 Erythroxylum subrotundum | reverse complement strand
TTAAATGGATGGTTGGGATATCTCAACAACTTTCAGAGGGGGGGGGGAATGTAACGGTTGGATTAAATGGACGGTCGGGATAGATCGCGTGGTCGTCCTCCGAACTCGTCCTTAGTATGTATACTTAATGAGACATCAGAATCAAAGACCTTTTTATAAGGAAGAGAAAGAAGACATGTAGGTGTGTTACTTGAGTCAAAACTAGCAAAGATAGGGTTAGATGGGTTTTTCAATGCTTCTTGGAACTAAGTGAATTTAGTAAAATCATCTGTTGAAACTATAATTGTCTTCTCAACAGATGAACCAAGTGGTATAGTAGTTGTTGCAACATAAGCTGAATGAGATTTTTTATATTTATTTTATAGCCTCTAATAGGTACATTTACTATGACCCGACTCATAATAATATTGATAAATAATTTCTCTTGTATCTTGATTCTTATTGTCCTAATTTCTTTGCCATTTTTGTTATTAATCCTACTATATGACTTTCAATTATCAAATCCATTAATCCAACTCACAAGAGCATTAGAGGTCTAAATGGTAGGAGTAACAAATGCACTTACATATATGCAAACTATCCTAGTAAAGACCTCATGCAAGGAGGGAAATATCAAAGTTGGAAAGAATTTGAGACTTAATAATCTCAAACTATGAGTTAAGACTCGCCAAAAAAAAAAAAAAACTCATGATTATCATCTGCTCTTGCTGACCTTGTTCGACTTTAACATCAACATTAAATGGTAACATAATATTTAACTATTCATATATCTTTTTGAAATTCATAAAATTTGCTTAACGAGATTGGTCATATTGTTTAGCTTAACAAAACCCTTGCACGCCTTATAAATACAAGAAATAATTTCTCAAAAATAAAAATTATAAATAATCTATTAATTTGACATACTCATATTCATTGATCATACTAATAACCTCATTATCAATAAAGTTCATAATTCTACAAGAATAATGTGGCATCATCTCGTAACCATTCTTTGCGAATATAATTCGATGAGGGGATTATTAATAAGGTGATGATCTTTAGAAATGCTCTTTATATAAATTTGAACTATTTTACACCAAACAAAATATTTAAGACCCATTAATTTATGTTATGTGATCTTAGACTTTTTTTTTTTGTTAAATTGATCTTAGACTTCATATAAATGACATATGTCACAACTAAACCTTTGTGTTTAATCAATCATAGAAATGATAAAGTTAAAATTGAGAATAATCAAAAATAAATTAAAGTGGATCAGATGCTAAACTAAGAAAACAACATCTTATATGGAGATTAGGCGAACCCTTCGAACAATAAGTTAAAATAATAACTTGCGATAAAGGTTCATCTCCCTAGGTAGAACTGAGATTGAAGATGGAAAACCAAAAATTGTCTGCTCACTTATGATGAACGAAAAAAAATAAAACCTCAAATAACCAAAACAAGCTCTGAGGAGAAAATGTATTGTATTTCAATTGATACATACTATACACAATTAGGGTCATATGTATACAAGTTTATCAACACTAATTAGGGAATGTAATCCCTGTAATAAAAGATTATAATTTGATGATCAATCCATAATCTGTAACAATATTCGAGTAGTCCAAAACAAGTATATATTATCTATTCATGCAAAACTATCTATAATGATTGCTAGAGGGAAATAGGTCTAAATCACACCTTACTACTTTTAAAAAGGTCGAAGCAAGCTCCTACTGTTATCTATAATATTACGGGGACCTATTCCTCTGTACCCAATAACCCTGTGCCCCCTGTTTCAAACAATGAGGGAACAGGGGGCACAGGGTTATTGGGTACAGAAGATCTGAAGGGAATATCATGTTGCACTTTGATATTAAGGAGAATAGGGGGCACATAGTTATTGGGTACAGAGGATCTGAAGGGAATATCATGTTGCACTTTGATATTTTCAGAATGGCTACAAATAGCATCATAAACACTAAAGGTAGGTTTCTATCAGTTCCTAGTAGTTAAACCACCCACTTAGCCTATTTGACATCATAATTGGGCAATCTCGAACGTTCTGACACTAACATAGTTACGTTACGAAAATAATTTCTTTAAACATTGACCAAAGGTTGCATTTATATCTTAACGTTTCATAAAAAAAGCATAAATAGGTCCCTATTGTTATCTCTAATACCAATTTTACACCTTATTTATGATGCAATGAGTATTGTTTTAGTAAAATCAGGGTGTCAAATAGTATCACATATAATATCATATCTTTAAGTTTATTGAGCCAACCCGATGGATTGTGTTTTGATTCAAATGTTGGAGAGTCATTAAAACTCATTCTCTTTACAAAATTATTATAAAAGTGTTCTCTGCTCTGAATTTAATAGCCCTTTGCCTTTACTGATCAAAACTGTTTGAACACCTTTGATGTCCTTTTTGCAGACTTGCTAGTATAGTTATTAGGTCCTTGTGTCAGAAATTTTTACCTGTTCTCCTTTTCATGTGAGAACTTGATTATGAATTTGCAGCATATTTTACTTCCCAAGTGAACACCTTAGTTCTTTTTTCCACAGAAAAAGATAGTTCTATTAATGCAGGCTCTGTGGAAACACTTTACTGAATTAGTTAAAATCAATGTACATGACGTTTCTCAACATTACGGAAACCACTTCCTGCATCCTAGATTTTCAATCGAAGAGAAGATTCACAAAAACAAAGCAGGATCATAAGCAAACTGCTTATCCTTTTACACTGAACACAATTCTACATGTAATATTTCTTCAAATAAGTTACGAATTCAGAGTTCTCTCCCCCTATTCACATACTACGAGACCCAGTACCCCAAACCCGATCTGCCAACCAACAGAGGTTAATGGTTAATAAACAAATCTTTGCACTCTACAATGGAACTCGAGTATCCTTAGAAGTTGCAAACAGAACTTTGAAGAAATAGACCAGCAGATTCGTCACAAGATCCAAAGTTGTTGAGTCCAAAGGTCAGATGTAAGCATGAATCATGATTTCATTTGATGGGATGTTGGGTGAAGGATGGATTTCGCAAGCTCTTCGTTCATCTTAACAGGAAGTGGAGGCATTTGTTTCATTATCTCCGGCACGTCTTTCAAGCTAAAGATAATTTTCTAGTTAGAATCATAAATCAAAGTTCTCGACAAATCTAACAATACGTGGCAAAAAGTAAGCATTTCATTTCTTAACAGATGAATAAACATGTGATGGACCTGATGGATAATCAATCATCTCATACCTACCTCCAAGACATAAAGACGTTCTTACCTCTGGAGTAGCAAAGAAGGACGATATTCACAGGATAACCTTCTGAATCTAGCACATTTTGAACTGTCTTGAATATATTTCGTAGACCAAAACTCTACCAGTATTACTAGTGCTACTAAAATCACTGAATCTGCATATGCAATTGCTTGATATTTTGCGTGACAATTAGATAATGAAGTCAATAGCTATATGAGGTCATAATGGTGCAGTAGAAAAGGCTTGGAAATCAAAAAAAAGCCGGTGCAGCATCAGAAAACCAAAAGAGAAATTGTTCGATGACTTTTGGATATTTGGACTAACCAGCTCAGATCTGAATCTAGCTTGCAAGCTTCTCAATTGGTTTCAATTTCATTTGGTATCATGCTAAAAACCAATCTCCGCCATCTTAATGGCTTAATCTTAAATTCTATTAACTCAACAGGAATTCAACTAATATTAGATCCCACAGTAGAGAGGACCAAAGCAATTTTGAAAAGCAACTATGGACCTCAAGTTTTTGATTGTATAATAAAGAAAAAGATCTCATCTTTCCTGATGTATCCCTAACAAACAAAATTCCATGAAGATGATAACAGACATAAATATAGATGACAGGAGATTCAGCATAAGACGGGCCTTACCAGCTCTGAATGTTAAAATACACTTATCAAAAAACAAACTAAATCTTAAGACATCTAAGAGCAGATATTAACTATCGTGACAAAGAAATGCCTATATGAAAACAATCTCAACAATAGTGACAACTTACTCATTCAAAATTGAGACGATGTTGTCCCGAGTTTTGCTTAGAAGATTGATGTTATCATGTATCTGCAAGAAATGGATACAGAATGTTGTCCGTAATTCATCCAACACTAGGGAAAATTATCAGTCTTCATCTTTTTCTTTTTCCAGATTATTGAATCATGAATATTGTACAGAATAATAGAGTGCAAAACACTCAATTTAAAAGTAAATCAATGAAATTTGATGTCATGTCACTGAGTGACTGTACCATATTTCTGTCACTATAAACTATCTTTTAAACAAAGGCATAGCCTTCGTAAGTGAAACAACTTATCTCTGCTCAATGTCTAAAGGTCATCTATCAGAGAATAGTTTCCTCAAGATGAAAACTGTGCACAAGGGCCCTGTGGGAAGCAACTATATTGTGATTGAATGAAAGTAGGAAGATAATAGTTGGAGATTACTAAAATCGATTTTGCACCATCAACAGAACTTGAGTGCTTTGTTAGTACTCAAGAATGTGCAACTTCAAGTATAAATTGAGGCACCTTCCAATTAAACTTTAATGACAACTTGATTGATTTAACTCATTAAAAAATAACGTTCACACTAGAAAAAATGGTGGTTTCAACTCCTCTAGCATACTGCAAAGTGTATTGAACCATAAAACTTCGATAAAAGGAATAAAGATCTCTTTGCAACAAAACCATAAGAATGCCCTCACGAGGAAGACTACATCACTCCATTACGAGGAAGATGCAAAATGCAAAGTATATTGTCATGAAATACAAGTGAAATAAGAGCTCCAATTGTTGCCGAAAGGAGCAAATGAAAAAAATAAAAAATGCATATAGGATCACCTGGAAAGAAGCAAAATTTGAAGAAATTTGACTTAAGATTTGGGAATTTTGCTCAAGCAGCTCTCCTGTTGCGCCACCAATAGCTGCAAATAAATACATCATCTATCAGTTTATGACAGAATAATTCTTCAAGGCACATCATATTATTGCAACTAATAAAATTTATCTGCCATTCTGCCATACTATATGGGCCCCAAATGTGAGCAAATCCAAGCATAACTAAGAAAAACGATTCCTGTGAACCACAAAGCAAGAACTGATGTTTCCAATCATGAAACCTCTGTGATTTCAGAGCATAAGAATTACTCATTGTAGTGACATGATATTACAGAAGCAAGCATTCCAGAAACGATGATCTATTACATCACAACAAGCTGTCTTCACTAGTGAATAAAATATGCAACGAAGTACTAGTATCAGTTTACTAGTCACCTTCTTTCTACCATTTCTTCCTCTTTAGAAAGGTACAAACCTTTATAAGATATGCCATCATCGTTGTCCATTGGTATGACAGGCGGGGTATATGAAGGACCATTAGAACGAGTTGTTAAATGAGATGATGACTTTGCTGAAGAATCTCCACCCTTTTCCTGTGAAGAAATTGTGTATAAGTGACAAAGCTTTTGGAGACTACAATTGAATATGAAAAAACTAACAGAATCAAAAGCATGCTTCTCAAAGTTTTCTTTATGACAGGTCTACAATACCCATCACCATCACAGTCCGATAAAAATATTCACACCATAACAAAATGCTATTTGGAAGATCATCTCAAAGTCAAGACACATGTACAAGGTCTATGCTTCTTTGCCAAACTGTAAGACATGCCCATCATCTTGTGGTGAAAACATGTATGCACATGAAACAGATACCCATTATATTCCATCTCATCTGAATGCATGCATAAGTAGCTCCATGATACTTTCCACAAAGTAGACATTATTGGAATAGATGGTAGGGTCTGCCCAAGAAAATGCTGCATCTATGCAACAAAGGATGATGAGGTTAACATTATCACAGGAACAGCATCTAACTAAATATTACTTGGTTTTTTTGAATGTGAATACGGAAGAAAAGAATAAATGTACTAGTAATTATATTGTGTGTGGCACAACAAACTAAAGTCCAGTGGATCAAGCACTTGTGCCTGTAAAGTTAACACATTCCAACACTATTCTCATGTTTATTTCCCACTTCATTAGTATCAGCATTGTCTAGCAGTGACATACAGCATGAGGTGCGAACTTTACTTAATAGGTATATACCTTTCTGTCCTTGTTTTTCCTTGCTGAATGATCCTCTTTCCTTCTCTTACCATTTTCTTTTTTCTGAAAAAGTCAAAAAATCAGCCAGTAAAGACTATGTATTGTACACAGCATTATTAACTTGTGAGTTCAATGCGTACACATGCATCTGCGCTCTGTCACAGAGCATACCCAAACTGATAAAAGTACACATTCATCCAATTTCACTAGTACTACGATTTGAACAACAACTAACCTTTAGAAAGAAAAACCATATTAAACGAGAGAAGAGAGAACAAGTATCTAACAATGCATCCTAAATAAGTCATTCAATAAAAACATGGGATTAAGGAGAAGTAAAAGATATCATTGCATATGAAGTGTCCTACACTGTTACTGTCGTGTATAGCTATTACATTGTTACCAGCTGTGTATTGATGTATATTCATACTTACCTTATATAGGAGATAATGAGGGATTATAGGAAGCGGCTACCAGTTGTATATTGATACTTTGTATAGGAGATTATGAGGGATTATAGGAATAGATTTTAGACTGTAACTAAGAAGAAGGTTATCTATGTAATGGAAAGAACTCCTCAGTGCAGACGCATTGAAACCATTTGACATGGTATCTGAGCTCTCTCTCTTCTGATTTTTGGTTCAATTTCCTTGAGTACTTTCTGGTTAAGAATGGAAAGAATTATCCTAGTTGGGGGTTTAAGTTCAAAATATTTGTGAAAGGGCAGGAACTATGGGGACATTTGGATGAGTCTTCTAAGCTCCTACTGATTCTAAAGAACTTAGTTCATGGGAAAGCAAGGATGAAAAGATTGTTATACCACTGCCAAAGAAATGTGGCATTAGCTTAGACCTTTTTATGATCAAGATAACGCTGCTCACAAGTTTCAATAGAATTAGAGTTTGCCAACTACAGAGAAGGTAACCTTTCTATTGACCAATTCTATGCTGGCTCTCTTAATCTGTGGAGTGAATATTCTAGTATAGTTTATCTCAAAGTTCCTAAGGGAGCTGTAGCAGCATTGCAAGTGGTTCATGCTGAAAGCCAAAGAGATCAATTTCTGATGAAGCTAAGACCTGAATTTGAGATAGTAAGGGCTGGATTACTCAATCATATCCCAGTTCCCTCTTTGGATATATGCTTGGGGGAATTAAACATCTAGCCACACAACTTGGCATCACTCAAGATACAATGACTATTGAGATACAGTGTTCATACGCTACACAAGGAAAACGAAAATCCAAAACACAGATACAGTGTTACACTTGCAAGGAGTTTGGGCATATTGCAAAGAATTCTAGCAAGAAGTTCTGCCATTGCTGCAAAAGCGAAGGGCATATTATTATCATGTGCAGCCTCAAAATAAAAAGTTCAACATTTCCAGGAGATTGTTCAATCCAATGCAGCAGCTTTCTCCCATAATTTTGATCCTAGACAGCAATATACAACTGGTTCTTCATCTGGACAACAATCTACAACTGGGTCTTCATCTATTCTCACACCTGAGAGGGTACAATAGATGATTGTTCCCTTTCTCTGCATTTGGCCTTCAAGGTAAAGGAAAATTACTCACCTCTCATGACTGGTAGTACAGAGGCTCTAGACGTTGTTTTTGTAAAGATGACCAACATATTCAAATTGCCAATGGTAGTAATCTACCTGTTACTTCAATTGCTAATTTGGGGTCTTCTTTCACCAACGTATTTGTGTCACCAAAATTATCTACAAACTTACTTTCTGTTGGACAACTTGTTGATGATAACTATGAAATTCACTTTGATCGTAATGATTGTTATGTGCAAGAACAGGCGTCAGGGAAAGTAATCCCAAAAGGGCCTAAAGTGGGACATTTATTTCCTCTTCATTTTTCTTCTATTTCTTCTGGGTGTAGCTCTTGTAAACTTAATAAGAATAAATCTTTACCCTTGCCTTCACATGGTAACTGAGCTTCCACATGTTTTGAGATTATTCACACCAATATTTAATGTTAGTCATTTTATCTCTCATGCTTAGCAGATATTTCATAACATTTGTTGATGACTACACTCGTTCATATTGGGTCTATTTTCTTCACTCTACTTTTCAAACTTTTGTTGCTTTTATTAAGACTCAATTTTCTAGTTGTATTAAGATTCTTCGATCTAATCCATTGAATTTCAAAAATACCTCAAAACAAAGGGTGTTGTCTCCTGACATTCTTGTCCTTACACTCGTCAGCACAATGGAGTTGTTGAATGAAAGAATCATCATCTTTTGGATGTTGTCCGTACTTTGTTAATTGAATCTTCTATACCTCCTAGATTTTGGATAGAAGCTTTATCTACTGCTATATATTCAATTGTGGAAAACCTGGACAAAATGAGTCCAGATCTATAGGAGATCCTGCTGTTAATTATGAGCAGATTCTTAGGAATAAGTCTTCTGTTCTTTTAACCTCCTTAGTTAAAGGCAGGTTGTTATAATTTAGTTCAAGAAACTTTTCTTGAAATCAAGGAGATAATTTTGATTGATTTAGGTGTACTTTTTAATAAGTAACTATGATGTATGCCTCAAATACCCAATTGAAGTTGCTGTTTGATCAAGTCTTATAAAATAAAATAAAAACTGTCAATAAATTTCTTCATGTTATCAGGGAAAATTTGAACCAATCCCTATTCTATTCTTGTTATTGCATATCGATGACGAAATTCATTAAATCTGCCATGGCAAGTGAAGATGAAAGTGGCACATCCAACCCAAACTCTGTCCTAATGGCCATACCTACCCATCCTACCAATAATTCTAAAAATATCTTGACGTCAATTATTGGGCATAAACTTAATGGCCAGACTTTCAGCTTGTGGTCTAAATCAGTAATGATTTTCATATGTGGAAAAGACTATTCGTCCAACTGAACAAAAATAGCCCAACTAAATCTGGAAGGTGGAAAATAATCTAGTGATGTCCTGGCTGCTAAATTCCATAACCAATGAGACAGGTGAAAGCTTCATGTATTACAAGATAGCAAAAGAAATCTGGGAAGCAGCCCATGACACGTATTCCAATAAAGACAATACTTCTGCTGTGTTTGAAATCAAAGGAATTCTAGGTGATTTAAGACAGGGAGAGTCATCAGTAACAAATTATTTCAACCAATTAATTCAGTACTAGCAACAATTAGATATCTTGGGGATGTCTCATGGAATTGCGCTGAGAATGACAAACAATATAGGAAGTTCCAAGAGAGGGAGAGAGTTTACAAGTTTTTATTGTGACTAAAATAGGAACTTGATGAGGTTTGCGCCCAGCTTTCGTGAGGTTTTTGCAGAAGTACAGAGGGAGGAGACTCGGAGAAAAGTGATGATGGCAACGTCAACAGGACAGCCCAACCTAGAAGGATCTGGCCTTGCCGTAACGGGGCAATTCTCGAACTCTTTTCGTAAAGGACAGCCAAATCAATCAAGCAACTATAATACCTAGAGGCAGAACAATCTCCCATTGTGTGATCACAACAAAAGCAGGCATATGAAGGAAACGTGCTGGAAAATACATGGAAAACCAGCAAATTGGCAACCTTCCTCTCAATCATTTCAAACAAGCCGCGAAAATATTGCAGTAGCAGAAAATTAGAAATCCAAGAAAACCAGGCCATTCAATCAAAACAAATAGAAGCCTTGCAGAAAATGATACAAAGCTCAATCCAAAATTCACACAATCCTACTGAAAGCAATACAACAACTATGGAACAAAAAGGTAACTGCTACACTGCTTTAAGTGCAAAGACAAATTCTATGCAATGGATTGTTGATTTGTGAGCATCCGACCACATGACAGGGGATGTTACAACCTTCAGCAAACTCAAACCAACCACAAAGGGGACCTCTGTTAAAATTGCTGATGGTACATATTCAGAAGTGACTGGTATAGCTTCAGTCACCATATCAGAGGAAATCAAACTAAAATCAGTCCTATTTGTGCCTAACTTAGACTACAATTTGTTTTCTATCAGTAAACTCACAAAGGATCTTAATTGTGTCACTAAGTTCTATTCTACCTTGTGTTAATTTCAGGGCTTTGAGCTTGGGGAGAATGATTGGAAATGCTGAAATGAGTGCAGGTCTCTATCTCTTGCAGACTGAAGCCCCTTCCACCCAAAATCTCGTGTGCTGTCTCAACTCAGAATAAAGAAAATAATATGCTATGGCATTATAGGTCAGACCATCCCATCGTTATGTATCTGAAAAAGCTATTTCCATATCTGATCAATAAAAGTCCATCTTTCTTTCAATGTGAAGTCTGTCAATTATCTAGGCATCTTAAAAGTTCCTTTTCTACTTAGCCATACAAAAATCCCAGCATTTTTATATGATCCATAGTGACATTTGGGGACCATATAAGGTCAAAAATATTTCAGGCCATAGGTGGTTTGTCACGTTCATTGCTGACCACACCCAAATCACCTAGCTCTTCTTGATGAAGAAGAGGGCAAACGTAGGGCAACTAGTTCAAATTTTTCACAAGATCATTGAAAACCAGTTTCAAACCATGGTCTAAATTCCCAAAACTAATAATGCGAGAGAATTCTTTCACTCTCTTCTTGAGAAATATCTTAGTGGACAAGGCATTATTCATCGTAGTTCTTGTGATGATACACCACAACAAAATGGCGTAGTAGAAATAAAAAACAAACACCTATTAGAAGTTACAAGTTCACTAAGGATGACAACTCATGTTCCAAATATTTTTTGGGGGAAGCAATTATGATTGCTACATATTTAATTAACTGAATGTCGTTTCGTATCCTAAACTTTCAAACTCCATATCAGTCTCTCATCATCACCTAGCCTCACATTCAGCTTATGACAAATTTACCTCAAAATCTTTGGTTGTACATCCTTTGTCCATATTCATCACCAAAACCGTAGCAAGTTTGATCCTAGGTCTATTAAGTGTATTGTCCTTGGAGCAACCATTCTATCCCATATATAATATTTAGGGGGAGAATTCTACAAAGGACTATCATATTTGGTCTATGGATCCTAGTGTGCCCCGCTCGGCTGCTCCATGTGTGCCCAGTTCGGTTGGTCCATGTTTAATTGTAGTCCCTAGCATACCTAGTCCTATTATGCTTAATCCTAATCCTTCTATTCTTGATGTCCGGGAGAATACAACAAGAGAAAGTGCTTAATTGTCTATTCCAAAAGGCAGAAAGAACAAAAGGAGACTAAGCATTGCACTCATCCACAACATTGTCACGAAGCCATCCCAAGCCCTCAACACCATATAGGTAATGATTCCACTACATCAAATTGCCCTAATGATTTAAATGATTTGGACCTACTATTGCTCTTAGGAAAGAAAACGAGCATGTACTTTATATTCGATTGGAAACTTTTGTGTCTTATGACAACTTCCCTCCTTATTATAAGGCATTTACTACTTCTTTGAGTGAAAAACAATTCCTAGAAATGTTCAGGAAGCTCTAAACAACTTGGATGGAAAGAAGCAGTTATAAAGTGAACGCTTTAAAAAAGAACAAAACTTGGGATTGTACAAAACTACCTACTGGAAAAAAGGTAGTTGGTTCCAAGTGGGTATTTTTAGTAAAGTATAATAAGGATGGAAGCATAAATCGATTCAAGGCTATACTTGGTGCCAAGGGGTTTACACGCTTCTATGGTATCGATTATGAGGAGACCTTTGCTACTGTTGCAAAACTCAACTCTATCCATGTTCTTCTCTCCCTTGCTGCAAATTTGGGATGGCCATTGCATCAATTAGACATAAAGAATGCCTTCTTAAATAGTGACCTAGAAGAAGAAGTATGCATGGAAGTTCCTCCCAATTTTGACACACATCAAGGTTGTGTAAAGTGGCTCACTCAACGTCAAACAGATCACACTATGTTCATCAAGTTATCTCCTACAACAACATCATCTTAGTAGAAATCCCGTTGAACGCAAAGTCTAGGGAGGTCCAGAAGTACGTAACTTTACCCCTAACAAATAAAGAGGCATCAAGGTCTCTCCTAAAGGAAAAAAAGCAATCATGATAGAGAATGTCGATGATATCATCCTAATGAGTGATCACTAGAAGAAATCAATCTAGCCGGTGAATTTGAGATCAAAGACTTGGGACAACTCAAATATTTTCTGGAAATGGAAATAGCTTGCTCACAATAGGGAATTTCAATCTCACAACGGAAATATACCTTGGATCTATTGAAAGAGATAAGTATGTTAGATTGCAAACCAACTATTACTCCTATGGACTCTACAATGAAGCACCTGATGGAAGAAGAAAGAAGCTTGATAGATAAAGGGAGATACCAAAGACTTGTGGGAAGATTAATCTACCTTTCACTTTCTAGGCCAGATAAGTTTTGTCGTAGGAATGGTGAGTAGACACATGAATCAGCCAACAAAGGAACACTTGGAAGTTGTTTTCCAAATCCTAAGATACATAAAACAAAGTCCAAAAAAGGTCTTTTCTTTGGGAAATCCATAGATCGAGGAGTAAATATTTTCACCGATGCAAACTGGGCAGATTCATTAACAATATGCAAATCTACTACAAGATATTGCACATATGTCTACGGCAATATGGTTACATGGAGAAGCAAAAAACAAGCTATAGTCGCAAGATGTAATGTTGAGGCAAAATTCAAAGCAATGTGCCCTGAGATTAACGAAGGAATTTGGCTTAGGAGGATGTTAAAGTAATTTGACAATTATGTGCCCTGATATTTCGTTTGTTGTAGAACAGGTCAGTCAATTTATGCAAGCTCCTTGTCACTCTCATTTAGCCATTGTACGATGAATCCTGCGTTATGGTAAATCTAGTCGAGGGCTACTCTTTTCTTTTGGGAATTCCTTACAATTAATTGGTTATAGTGGTGCCAATTAGGCTGGTTGTGTGGATACTCATCATTCTATTACAAGTTGGTGTATGTTTCTCGGCAATGCTTGGATGAGTAAGAAGCAAGATCGGGTTTTCTAGTCTTCTACAAAATCAGAGTATTGAGCTATGTCATTAGCATGTTTGGAGATTGTATGGTCGAGGTTTGTAGGGTGAACTTGGTATTTCTTAGCTTACTCTTACTCCACTTCATGTTGATAATACAAGTGCTACTTAGATTGCTACTAACCATGTATTTCATGAGCACATCCAACACATTAAAGTCAAATGTCATTCAATTCATGAAGCATTTGATCAACATGTGATTACTCTTGCACATATTTCCACCAACCTACAAATGGCTGATATTTTTACGAATGCATTATCCACATTCGAAATCAGTTTTTGGTTAGCAATTTGATATTTTTTGACCAACTAGCATCAATTTAAAGGGGAATGTTATTGTATTGTACAGTTATTACATCTGTTACCCGTTGTGTATTGGTGTATTTTCATACTTGCCTTATATAGGAGATTATAAGGGGTTATAGGAAGTTGCTACCAGTTGTATATTGATACTTAACTTGTATAGGAGATTACGGATTATAAGAATAGATTTTAGGTTGTAATTAAGAAGAAGATTATCTATTTAATGAAAAGAACTCCTCACTGCAAAGGCATTGAAACCATTTGACATACACAGTCTCATTGCTTCATCTAAAATCACCATGGCAACCTTCATCATCTAAAAGTCAATCTAGGACGCAAAGCACCTACCTTTCTTCAATAACCAGTCTTAGTTCTTTTTTCTTGAATCATATATCAAACTTAAAGGTCCTTATGTGGCCACATATAAAACATTGGAGTGCATATTAGTTTAATATGCTCAAGAAAAACTTTCTGTTTTTGGAGTGCATTCAAACTGTCAAAAAGTATGAATTCTAAGCTCTTATTTGAAAGAGCTACTACTGCTTTAATGGCCTTTTCCCTAAGTTAATGGGTTTAAACATGTAAGATCATCATGAGGTGTTTCTCAGTAATGGCTTCAAACACAATTGGATCAGAAATAGCCTCTCTACTATGTGGGGGTAAGGTTGCGTACTATTGGATCTCTCTAAATCCCACATTTCAGAGGAACACTCACTGGGTGTTGTTGTTGTTGTTGGCTTTAAACACAATTGGCCTAACTTCCTAAGGATGACCCTTCATTGGCTTTCAACATTTACGTAACATCTATATATATGATACTGGAACCCAAAAAGTACTTTAGCCATCCTAACCTTCACAACAAGCTCAAACAAGCCATCTTTTCTTAATAGAAACTTGTAGGCAGTATCAAATAAAGCATCCTCTGTACCACAAATTTATCCTCTAGCATCTAAGCAAGAGCATTTTGCTATAATCTCCTATGGTTCACACATGTCCTGTAACTACCTAATACGACTAAAATTGATAAAGAAAAATGTCCAAAAAGCAATTAGTAATAGGATTACTTTGGCTTTGCACAATAGATGATTTTCCCTCTACTTGAAAAGGCACTAACTAGTGTGTTAGACATCAAACTTGCAAACAATCACTGCTCTTTTAAAGTGATATGATTATTTGATTGGTCACCTCTGACTTATAATCTGATTAGAACTAATGTGCCTCAAACTTCTAAATGAACTTTCTCAAGATCCATTTAATTCTAGATCAATATATACCCTAATTGTCCAGTTGAGAATTTTACTATCCTTTGCACATGTCAAAGTAGAACATATAAGCCAAACTTTATCAACGATTCACAAGCAAAAATTGGAACTTACATTCATCCATCTACAACGTAGTGCAACATCCCGAACTGTTTTGTCCTTTAACTGCATAGCAATCTTAGCATACTTAACTATGATTGATTCTGATGCATACCTGCCAAAGGGTAATAATATAAATATAATCAATAACACTTTTCACATTTTTTTTGCATAATACTAGCATGTAAGAATTGAAGACATTCAAGGTCTCCAACAATCAGGATAAAGCACGGTTGATGGTTACCCTAGGAAACTGTTATGAGGTATGTTCTGCCTTATCATTTACTGTCTAGATTGGTACCATTGGCTATCATCCACCATTTATAGGGCATCTGATATAGAAGCTTTTCATTACTAAGTACCTCATAATATTCTCAAGGAACTAAAACAATGATGACATCTTGAAAGCTTGTAGGAGGGAGTTTATTACATCAGTTGAGTTGTTTTTAGCTGAAAATTGCTTCTATTACATCACAATGTTATTAATGAACAACCACGAAATCTCTTTCCTTGGAAAACAGAAAAAGGTTAAACCATTTTGATAAAGAAAATCAAACAGCACTTGTACTAGAGTCAAATCGGTTAGTGTCTTTGAAAGAAAAAGAATTTCCATTCAGCTTTTTGTTCTTTTTCATATCAGAATTCAAGAGAGCCCAATCAAAAGACCTCATGGTCAACAACGACTGAATAGTTAGTAGCATTTCTAATAAATAAACCAGAGTTTTTCTATAAGAAATTTAACAAAAAGAAAGAGGTGGAGAGGGAAGAAAGGCTTTACTTGTGTAGCAAATCCTCGAGAACCAACTGTTCGTCGGGGGTCCACTCGATGGAAATACCAGTGTTGTGCCTCAAGGCGGCCTGCGTGGCCGAATTATCACCGGTTGAGTTACTACCGCCGTTAGACAAGGGACCGCCATTCGCGGCGGCCGTAGCGTCCTGATTGTTCTCTGGCGGATTCTCGGTGGCGGCCATGACAAGCAATAACAGCGTTTGGCGTGATGATGAAATATGTGAGGGAAATGAGGGTGAAGGTGTTAAAGTATAGGAATCTTTCTCTCAGGAACTATGTTTGTTTTGTTTTAGGTTGTTGAATTGAAGAGGAGAGGATACTTTTCTCATATGGTCCTGTGGAGAAAAAGATGAGTTGGGAAAAGTAGAAAAGATAGAAAGAAAGAAAGATACCTCATATCTTCTATTTTTATTATTGTCAGACACAGTTGTTTTCCTTTTCCCTTTCTTTTTTTCCAAAAGCTGGGGGAGTCCTACAGCTGAAAGTACCACCGCTCTCTATTAGAGAAAAATAGAGAAAAAGGGATCAGACTAACAACTTTCAAGTCATCATCTTCTTTCCAATTCGGTAAAGTTATAATTGCTCTGCTTGGCCATTTTCATCTAAACATCTGTATCATAGCCAAATTATTAACAGCCTGATTGATTTAACATAATAGTTATTTTTATGAATAAAAAATGAGAAATAAATTAAAATAGGTAATATTTTGTTTAATTTACTCTTAAAGAAATAAATTAAAATAGGTAATATTTTGTTTAATTTACTCTTAAAGAATTTTTATGTTAGTGTTTGATTTGAAAATATAAATTTAGAATGACAAAGGAATAACTAATAAAAATATTAAAATATCTTTATTATTATTATTATTATTATTATTATTATTATTATTATTAATCTTCTTCTTCTTCTTCTTCTTCTTCTTCTTATTATTATTAATTATTATTAATTTTCTACTTATTATTATTAT
>JAOQMQ010000009.1:6040907-6051455 GCA_027563845.1 Erythroxylum subrotundum | reverse complement strand
GTTCAGCTTGCTGCAATCTTGGAAAATATATTATTTTGACCGGTTTCCAAGGTCGATTCTAAATCGAACGACAGAGCTGCGATCACATGTCATTTAGTTGAATTTTATAGATTAAATTTAACTTTCAAAGATTATGGAGTGAATCAAATCAATTTATAACTTAATACAAGTACCTAAATTTCTACGAAATTTAATGAGCTTTGAAATTGAATGGATAATGAAAAATGACGATTAATGTTATTACTTTATCAAATTCTTACTTGAAGTTGTCACTTATTTAATTTATGAGTAATGAAATTATTTTTTTAGAATAAGAAAATGCTTAAGTGTGGGAGAATTTGATAAGTGCTAAATAGTTGTATTTTTATCATAATTTTCGGAGCATTATGCTTGTGTTTTGATGTTTTTAAAAAAAAGATTTGGTACTTAAGATGAAAATTTTGCTTTAGATCTTGTTTAGTCCCTAAATGATAAGGAATAAATTTAGGAAGATATGAGTTAAGCTAGAGAAAATTTGGCATGAATTTTGACTTAGGACTTAAAAACATGATACTAACATAGAAACATGTTTCATTCCCATATTTTAACATGGCTTATCTATTTTTGGGAGAGTTTACTACATGACCAAATGCAACACTAATAAGGGCTCATGTTCCTATCATGTTTAACACTAGGTCATTTTATTTTCTTGAGTGTTAATAGAAAGGAAGAAGTCCATCAAGATTCATTAAGAACACCAAGATTTAAGGATCCATAAGAATGATTTCTTATTTCTTGTGATTTTTCTTATGTATTTCATATTTTATTTGTTTATGGATAAACTAATTGAGATATAGATCTAGGTGGTATAAACCATATAATCTATTATTTTGAATTGATTATTTGATTTAATGTAAAACTAGTTTTCTTAATAAATATTCATGTTTACTTATTGTGATGAATTGAAGTAGCAAACACATAAAGTTTATATCATATTTCATATATAAGGACTATGAAATCATATTTTTGATTAGATCAAAACATTAATATTGAGAGTTGCATGGAATCTTAGAGATAGGACCATATAAATCTTTTGTGTTAAGGTTAAAACTATTAGAAATTTATAAAGAAAATTAATGCATTTTTAGAGGTTTGATTAGAAAGAGATTTCAATCAATCAAGTTAAGGATATGGACTTTACATCTTGAGAAAGAATATAGTTGTAACTTCAGAATTCCTATCAATATAAGAAATTAAGATTAAACACTAAATCATGATAAATTTGAGCATAAGAAAGGTTTTAAGGTTATTCTTCTTTATATGATCTCATTTTTCTACTTGTTGTTTATTCTTATACATTGCTTTGATTTTATGTCTTATTTTTTATTTTCATTTTTAATTATATCTTTCAATCAATCATTTATTTTATTATATTAGATAATAGGAAAACAGTTAGTAGTAATAGTTATAATCCTTGTTGGATAAGGATTAATACTCAAACTCACTGAAACTAAACTATAGAAAATGGTAAGTTCATTTGTCTTAGTGATTTCTTTTAGTATTATTTTATATTTTGAGAAATATAAAATCATAATCAAATAAAATGTTTTTATTTTTTATTTGTATTTATTACATATGAGTTGAAATAACTTTCATTGTTTTGTTGTTATGAGCATATATATTTAAGATAAAATGTTGTAATTATAAATGATTATATTGTACCCTCATCAGGGAATGTAGTTATTTAAAAAGAAGTCTAACACTTTTAGGGTGAAATTCTAATCAAGAAACATATTGCTTGCTTTAATCATATAGATTTTTAATAAGCTACTCGTATAGAATGTTCCACCTTAACTTTTAGTTTATGTTATTCTTTTTATTGTATTTTTAAATTTAAGGTTATAAAATTGTTTAAACTTATTCACACTCATCTAGCTAGTTATGTATCACATTTTCACTTTAACCCATTACATGAAAAAACTTGGAACTTTAGGATTAATGCTATATCAAATATTCTTTATAAAATTGACATATATTTTTTATGAATAATTTATAGGTTTATAGACCAAAGGCAATATATAAGACCTAATTCAATAAGCTAGAGTAGGAACTCGTCTAATAAGTTAATCGTTAAAGATAAACTAATGTTAGTTAGGATGTTCTTAAAATATGAAGGGAACAAAACCAACCATCTTTATAAGATGAAGTAGGTGAGAGATTGGGTCTTAGTTCATAAAAATATGAATAATAATAGTTGATGTGTGATCGTGGTTTTGTAAGTTTTTAATAACCTCGATAATCCGCAAGCATACGGGTCGTTCGTGTAGTACTTAAGGTGTCGATCTCACAAGGAGGGATAATTTAATCCTAAAATCTAAGGCCAAAACAATTCACAGTAATTCAAAATGTAACAAAAGTAAGGCAAGAATTTAATTCAATCACGCAATTTAATTCCAATAATCAATTACGAAAATATTAACAAAGTAGCAGTTGCAACACACACTCACGAATCAACCTAAAGTAACTATCAATTGAGAGAAAGGGCAATTTTTACCTAGCTTTAACGCTAATGTAATCGATTATGAATTATCGGATTATTGGTCTTAGACGATCCTAGGGTTGATTACTCTCTCTCGAGTAATAACCCTAATTAGATTATGGAAAATTGCAATTTCTCAATTAACAATCTATCCAAAACCCTAATTAGATATGAAGTTGTCCAATAAACTATCAGGAACCTATGCGAGATCTCTCTTCACACAATTACCGTTTTGATTAATTTATTGTTCTTATTAAATCACCTAATTCTCGTTAGCCCAATTTAATTATTTTCATTCGATTCACCCTCTCAGTCTATTACCAAATTATGCAATCACAGAACTCAATCATAATAAATCAAATAAACATAAAACAATCAAATTTTATTAAATCAAAGATAAAAAACCCAAAGGTGAGTATAAAACATCTCAACATTTACAAATCCTATCATCAAATTGCTATTCCCAATTCTATACAACAATAAAAATGGAAAATAATAGGAAATACGATCTTGGATGGAGATAGGAGGTAGCAACGTTGGGAAACTCCAAATTCAGGAAATACATCGATGTCAACTTCTTCTCCACTTCTCTCTTCCTTCTTCTCTTTCTCAATCTTTCGATGAACTCTCTCTAGGGTTTCTCTTCAAAGTGACTGATGCAAAAAACTCCTCATCTTCTTTGTCTTATTCTTTATATACCTTTTGTGTTCTGCGTAGCCCTAGGATTTTTCTGGGATCCGAAAGGTCCAAAAACTCCCTCGAAACTTGACGTGTTTGAGTATTTGTGCATCTGCCTGACGTAGGCCACGATTGTGGGCCACATCTGAGCCTTTTGTCACGATCGTGGACCATGTCCTAGGCTTTTGTTAGCCATGATAGTGGCCCATTGTTTCGGCCCGAGTGCCTTCGAAACTTCTCCATTCTTTGATGTTGACCCTAAAACACTAACAAACACATCAAGGTACCTAAAAATATAATAATTAAGCTTAAATACTTATACTAACCCCTAAAAACACTTGAACACAATTAATTAACAAACTAACATAATCCTAACCTAAACATAAATTAAATGATTAAGTTAACAATTAAATGCACATCAAACTAAGCCCTAAAACATGATGCAATTTACACTTATCAACATCTCCACACTTAAATGTTTGCTTGTCCTCTAGCAAACAAAACAACAAACACACAAAATTTCATATAGAACACAATGCTGTAATGAGACAATGGCTTCAACTTAATGAAATAAATTTTATTTTAAACACAATCATTTGAGTCATTTCAAATCATTAACAAGCAAAATTTGCATCTTGAAGCTTTAAACTAAATATACATATTAATCTAGACTCAATTGTTAAATTGTTTACCCTTTTTGAATGCACACATACATTAATAATTCTTTGGTCATTCAGACTCTGTAACTACTCCTAAGAAAAGTCAAGCTATTATAAGTTCGGTAGGTTTTTATTTGAAAAGACATTTTTTATTTACCTTTTGTGAACATGGACTTAGTCCCTTTTTATGCGGATGCACACATTAGTAATGAATGTCGATTCGGTTACTTAACTAAGTTATGTTTTTTTATTAAGCTGCTTGGTTGGAACGTCATTATAGCCTTTTTACGCAAAGGCACACATTTGTGATGCATGTTGATCTGTTGCTCAGCTACATCACGTTCTCAACTAGCTACTATCTCTATTCATAACCCGAAGGCTAGTGAAATAATTATTTATTTTAAAATTAACAAACAATTTTTTTTAACCTTGTTATTTTATTTACTCGTTTCCATAAAAAATACTAGCAAAGCTACTTAAGACGAAAGGCCTCATATTATGAATGAATGTCACAATTTAGAGGGTGAAAAAATAACACTAAATCCTAATTAAGCTGCATATTTAGCTAAAGACCCCAATTCACTAATTTTGTGAGCTAATGATTCTTCAGAACCTAATTGACTATGTTCAAAAATTAAATCAATTCTAATCCATATTCACACAATTCATAAAATTCAACCTAACAACTATCATAGAATATACAAAATCACATTCAAAGCAAAACACATAACCTTCCCCACACTTGAACAACACACTGTCCTTAATGTGAGAAGGGGACAAACAAACACATAAGGAAAGAAGAAACATAAATTAAAGTAAAACAAAAACAAAAATAAAATAAAGACTAAAATTTTTAAAAAAGGGGGTTAGAACAAAGCCTCGTGGTGATGGATTGTTGGGTCACTGAGATTGATGTATTATATAGGAATTGCTTGAAAAGAGTGAGGGAATTAATGATCCCAGTTCAATTCAAATTACTAAAGATTTATTGAAAGTTTAAAAACAACTCTGACTAAACCTAACGATTTTAATCAAAATACTAACCATGCCAATTTATGGTCCTTAGCTTGACCTTGCATCTATGGAGGCATCTTAATTGTTCGAATAGAAGGAAATCACTTCCTTGTCTTTGGGAGTCGCTCCTCCGAGATATAACTTGCAACGATGCCCGTTGACCTTAAAAATTTCCTTGTTAGCATTTTACAGTTTGAGAACTCCATGATCGAAAACTTGAATGACTGTAAAAGGTCCACTCCATCGAGATTTTAACTTCGCTAGAAACATCCTCAACCTTAAATATATAGCAGAACCGTGTCTCCCACTTTAAATTCCTTTTGTTTAAGATGAGAATCGTGCCATTTCTTTACCTTTTCCTTGTACAGTTTGGCGTTTTCATACACATTATAACGAAACTCTTCAAGTTGTGGCATATGTGAAACTCTTTGCAGCTGCTTGCTTCCAATCAAAATTTAATGCTTTAATTGCCTAGTATGCTCGATGTTCTAGTTCGACCAAAAAATGACAAGCTTTTCAGTATACAAACCTATAAGGAGTTGTTCTGATAGGTGTTTTGAAAGCAATCTTATAAGCCCATTGGGCATTATCTAACTTTATTGCCCAATCCTTCCTTGAGTTGTTCACCAGTTTTTCCAAAATTCATTTCAACTCCTAGTTGACAACTTCCACTTGGCGGTTGGTCTGCGGATGGCAGGGTGTAGCAACATGGTGGTGCAGTCCATATCTTTTTAAGAGGGCATCAAAAGATCTGTTGCAAAAATGTGTACCTCCATCACTTGTTCTCGTATGTGACACTCCAAACCGGTTGAATAATTGTTTAATGAACTTTTGCACCGCCTTTCCATCATTGGTTGGAGATGCTACTGCTTCAGCCCTACGTGAAACATAATCCACTCTTACTAGATTGTACATGTTTCCCATTGCAAATGGGAAAGGCCCCATAAAATCGATGCTCCATACATCGAAAACTTCCACTTATAAAATGTTGGATAAAGGCATTTTATCTCTTTTGGAGATGTTACCTATTCTCTGGCATCGATTATCCGAGTCGTCGTTTTGTTGGCTCCATAATATCCAGCATACTGACCTTTATGACATTGTTTTAGGATGTCTAACAATTTTTCCTCTAGAGCACATCGTTGCATTAACCCATCAGCACATGATCTATATAAATTTGGTTCATACCATATATATCGGTTATAATCATGCAAAAATTTCTTCCTTTATTGGTAAGATAGATCTGAAGGAAGTTTATCACTGGAAACATAATTTGAGATATCGGCGAACCATGGTGTAGTTAAACCTTCGAGTAGCATCAGGGTTTCATCGGGAAAATTTTCATTAATATCGTCGCTTGGCTTGCATTCCCCTCCTTCCAATTTGGATAAGTGGTCTGCAACCACGTTTTCTGCTCTCTTTTTATCTCTCACCTCTATATCAAATTCCTGTAAAAGTAACACCCATCGAATGAGCCTTGGTTTTGCATCTTTTTTGTTGAAAAGGTATTTTAACGCTGCGTGATTAGTGAATACAATTACCTTTAACCCCAAAAGGTATCGTCGAAACTTATCACATGCGTACACTATTGCGAGTAATTCCTTTTTTGTAGTGGTGTAATTTGGCTGAGGTCCTGCAAGGATTTTACTGGCATAGTAGATCACATGCAATCTTGTATCTTTCGTTTGGCCCAATACACAGCTTATGGCTTGGTCACTTGCGTCACACATAACTTCAAATGGAATTGTCCAGTCCGGTGGTGATAGAATCGGTGTTGATATTAATGTCTCCTTTAGTTTGTTGAATGCAGAAATACACTTGTCATCAAACAGAAAGGGCATATCTTGACTAAAGGTTTGTCAAAAGTCTTGCGATTTGCGAAAAGTCTTTGATGAATCGACAGTAAAATCCTACATGACCTAAAAGTCCTCGCACACCTTTTACATTGCTTGGCAGTGGAAGTTTCTCTATCACTTCTGTTTTTGCTCTATTGACCTCGAATCCTTGGTGTGAGATTTTATGCCTTAGTACTATTCCCTATTGCACCATAAAATGGCATTTCTCCCAATTCAGCACCAATTGTGACTCTTCACATCTTTTAAGAACTTTTTCCAAATTAGTTAAACATATTTCGAAAGAATCTCCAAAATTGAAAAATCATCCATGAACACCTCCATTATATCTTCTATCATATTGACGAAGATAGACATTATAGATCTTTGAAATGTAGATGGGGTATTGCTTAGTCCGAAAGGCATTTGTCTGTACGCGAAGGTACCATAAGGGCAGTGAATGTAGTCTTTTCTTGATCATCAGGGTAGATGAAGATTTGATTATATCCCAAACATCCATCTAGGAAGCAATAAAATGAATGACTAGCTACCCTTTCTATCATCTAATCTATGAACGAGAGAGGGAAATGATCTTTCTTAGTCACTGAGTTGAGTTTGTGATAATCTATGCATACTCTCCATCCTGTGACCATTCTTGTTGAAATTACTTCTCCACTATCACTTTCTATTACCGTCATTCCACCCTTCTTAGGTACATATTGTGCTAGGCTGACTCATTCACTATCAGAGATGGGATAAATTATCCCTGCATCTAAGAGTTTGATTATCTCCTTCTTGACCACCACCTTTATGTTAGGATTCAACCTTCGTTGACGCTCCCTCACCATCCTACATCCTTCCTCTAAGTTTATTCGGTGCATGCAAACATTTGGACTTATACCTCGAATATCAACAATATGCCATTCGATGACTTTCATTTCCTTTCTAACAATTTCTACCACCTAACTTTCTTATTTCTCGTTCAATTGGTTGGAGATGATTATCGGTAACGTTTGACCTTCACCTAGAAAAGTATATATGAGACGTGCAGGTAAAGGTTTAAGCTCTAATGTGGGTGGTTTTTCTATAGATGGTGGTATGGGTGCTTCGGTTCGAATCAATTTATCTTGATGCATTTGAACCTCCGACTCCTCCATCTCATCGTCTCCTTTAGATTCAATTTTTTGATATCCATTGTCTGTCTCCACTTCCATTGACTGTACTTCTGCGATGCAACTCTCAACTTGTTCTTGCAAATTTTGATCCATAATTTCAACCTTTATGCATGCATTGCTTATTGTTGGATTCTTTAAGGCCTTATTCATATTGAATTCGATATGATCCTTACCTACTAAAAGTGTTAATTTCCCTTCGTGAACATCAATTATGGCTTTCCCTATATTCATAAATGGTCAACTTAGGATTAGTGGACAACTCTTATCTTCTTCAAAGAACCACAAAATCTACAGGAATCATGAACTTGTCCATTTGCATCAGAACGTCTTCCACTATTCCAAACAGTCTTTTAATGGATTGATCAGCCAACTGAATTAACATTGATGTTGGCTTGACCTCTCCCAGTCCCAACTTCTTAAATATTGATAAAGGCATAAGATTAATGATTGCTCTTAAATCGCACAAACACTTTGTAAATTCAAATTGACCAACCACATAGGGTATTGTGAAACTCCCTGGATCCTTTAATTTAGATGACACCTGGCTGGTGACTATGGAACTGCAGGTACAAGTTAGAGCTACCTTCCAATTATCTTCCCAAGTACGCTTCCTTGATAGTATGTCCTTAAATTTTTTTGCATATTTAGGCATGTGTTGCAACGCCTCTACAAAAGAAAGATTTATTTGTAGCATCTTTAATTTCTCAATGAATTGTGCAAATTGCACATCTGGCTTCTTCTTTTATAATCATTGAGGAAAAGGGATTTTAGGTTGATATGGTAGAGAGGCGACATAAGAAGGGTATTCGCTCATATTCACTTCTTTCTCCTTTTCTTGAACTTTCTCAACAGGATGGATAGGCTCCTTTATTGTTTTTCTGGGTGGTTCAATTTCCTTACCATTTCTAAGTGTAATAGCCTTTAGTTGCTCCCTTGGTTTTGTTCTCAAAGTGCTAGGAAGACTTCCCAAATTTCGCGTAGAGAAAGCATTTGACAATTGGTTTACTTGGACCTCTAGATTATGGATTGAAGAGGCATGGTTCTTGGTTACTTGTTCAAATTTTCCTTACAGCTTCTTTTGTGCATCGTCTAAAGTTCCAAGCTTATCTAAAATCCTATCCAACTTGGATTCCATTAAGCTTGGTTTATCTTGTTGGAAGCCTGATTGTTCTTGAGGACAGTTAGGGTGATTCTTCCACCCAGGGTTGAAAGTGTTAGAGTAGGGATTGTTTCCCCCTCCTTGTCTATATTGAGCTCCCATATAATTCACTTGCTCTGGATCACTTTCCTTCATCAAGAAACAGTCCACCGTATCATGGTCCATTTGTCCAAAGAGTTCACATTTAAGTTTCATGGCCTTCACCGGAGCTGAGGATGAAGCCTTCATATTGTTGAGTTGTTAAGTCAAGTTATCAATTTTAGCTTGCATTTATGTCATTTGATCAATAGCTACAATTCCTTTTTGTTCACGGAATGTAATAGTTTGTCTACTCCTCTCATTCATCCATAGACAAATATTACTCACCATCTCCTCTATGAGATCTTCCACTTCATTAACCGTCTTTCTCATCAGTGATCCTCCTAAAGTTGCATCAATCGTGGCTCTCCTATGTGGGGTTACTCCATTATAGAATGTTTGCAATAAGAATTCCTTGGGTAAGATATGGTGTGGGTATTTCTGTTGTAAATCCTTGTATCTCTCCCACGCTTCGTAGATTAATTCCCTGTC
The DNA here is from genome assembly GCA_027563845.1 of Erythroxylum subrotundum. NCBI lineage: Eukaryota > Viridiplantae > Streptophyta > Magnoliopsida > Malpighiales > Erythroxylaceae > Erythroxylum > Erythroxylum subrotundum. Next base: position 6,041,850 of record JAOQMQ010000009.1, on the reverse strand, counting down.
ACTTTGTTGGAGGTTGGTAATTTCCTTGATGATCTTAGTGGCCTTAGTCAGGGGAAAATATTTGTCTAAGAAGGCATGAACTAGCTGATCCTAAGTCATGACATTGGTTGGGTTGAGGGAATGATACCAAGCATTTGCTCTATTTCTAATGGTAAAAGGAAAGAGCCTAATTTTAACCGCATCTTCCAACATCTGATCGTACCTAAAGATATCACAGATTTCAATGAAGTTCACTATCTGTGCATTGGGATCTTCGTTCGTTAGTCTATAAAACTGTGCATTCAGTTGAAGCATGTTTAGAAGGGTTGGTTTGATTTCAAATGATGCTGCTTATACGGGTGGCCTAGCTACTCCTTAGTTAGCTGCATTGAACCCTGGTCTCATGAAGTCCATAAGGGTATGTTGTTGTTGTCCTTGGTTCACTTCGTGTTCCAAATCTTGCTGAAATTCCTCGGCCATTGCTGATTTCGTGATTTCTTCTTCTTCGTCATGCTGAGCTTTCCTAATGGTTCGTTCTAGTCGACTGATGTCTAAATATAAGGTTATAGCTAAGTGACTCGAACTTCTTATGACTCTTGTGTTCATAAAAGAGCACAATTTCAGAAGTAGGAAGAAAAATGAAAAACTAAACTAATCGCCTTAAACTATAGAACTAAACTAATTGCCTCCCTAGCAACAACGCCTAAAACTTGATCGTGGTTTTCCGATGTATGTAAGTTCTAATTAATAACCTTGATAATCCGCAAGCATACAGGTCGATCCCACAAAGAGGCATAATTTAATCCTAAAATCTAAGGGCAAAACAATTCGCAGTAATTCAAAATGTAACAAAAGTAAGGCAAGAATTTAATTCAATCACGTAACTCATGTTGGAACCCGTATCCGGATGTCCAACCTCTTACGAAACACCAAACTGGAACTCGGATCCGCGATGGAAAACTTT
>JAOQMQ010000009.1:5983616-5995684 GCA_027563845.1 Erythroxylum subrotundum | reverse complement strand
TATGAATTTAATTTTTGTAGAATTAAATATCTAAAATCTAAATTCCTATAAGTCATCTTACACATAAACAATTAATACTAAACTACTAATTTTACCAAATATCAAATGATAAACAGCTAATGCAATCCGTTGGTCAAATCAACTGATAGAATCAGCTATTAGCTAACAGCTAATGCAATCAGTTGATTGCTAAACAGAGCCAAAAAATTTATACAATAATTTTAGAACACAAAATTTTAATAGAATTCAAGAAAAAATAATATTTTACCTTAAAGTATGGAAGTTTATAAGTTTAATGATGAATGAAATAAGAGAGTGGTTTTACCCAAATGAAGATGGCCATGTTCAATGCACTAGCAAGAAAACCAAAGGAACTGAGGCTTGTCTGTAGCCGTACTATTCAAGGTAAAACAACCGCGGTAACAATTATTGTAATGTGAATGGTGGGACATTACGTGTCTCAATAATTTCATACCGAAGTGGCTGTGAATAAGTAATAATAGTATATAATAATAATACACAAAAAACGAAAGATCGTCGGTGGATTCTTCTTCTTCCGTTGGTTTGATTTTCTCACGTGAAATAAACTTACTTGAAAAGTCTCCAAGTCGCGTTTTTAGGTACTTCGTTCCTAATTGGTGTTTTTATTTTAAATGTATAAGAAGAATTGATCAAACGACAGGTATTAATGAAAAGGAGAGAAATCATGTGTCGGTGTAGTACAGTTTTCCTTTTTTTTTTTAATTGTTACGAGATATTTTAAGAGGATTTTAATTATAAGAAAATACTTTTAAGCAATTTATGTTTAGATTAATCCCTACTCAAATTAGGTAGGTCTTATATAGGAGGTAAAATTTTGACCCTAAATTTTAAACAATTGTATACATAAAAAGAGTTTAAATTCACGACTTCACTTAAACCAAGAGAGCCTCTTATTAAGTCTCGTATATTCTACAGTTACAGTTTTTTTATTTTAAATAACTAAATTATTACATAGTTATTCGTAAGGAAGTGGTTCGTTGCATAGTCAGCCAATAACTAGAACCCTACCATAGGGACAATGATAGCACTTCCCGGCGAAAACGAAAGTGGAATATCATAGCAACATGCACCTTCGGTCCAGTCGTTAGTAAGAAGAGGAAGCAAAAGAAAGAAAGTGAAGCACAGCCTCCGAGTAAGCCAACGCAACACATACCAGCATCAGAATTAGCTGGATGAGATCCAGTCTCTGAGTAAGCCAACGCAACACATACCAGCATTCTTAGTCTTACAAAACTACACTTAAATCACGTTCATAGCCACCGCATACTTACAATGCCCTTCTTCTTTATCATCATCTTCTTCTTATCCTACGCATCCAACCCCTTTTCGTGCACCACCACCAGTCGTCGGATTCTTCATGAACCTTTTCTCCCACTCCAATCCTTCCCTCCCTCTCAACCTCCCATACCTTCCCCTCCACCTCCTCCTCAACTTCCTTTTTCCGCTTCTGCCCCCGGCCATTCCCCTTTTTTTCCTTCTTACCCCTCTCCACCTCCTCCGTCCCCCACCACCTTCGCCTCCTTCCCTGCCAACATCTCCTCCCTCATCCTCCCCCACTCCTCCATACCCAAACGCAATTCCCATAAACTCCTCGCCCTCTCCATCTCCGCCCTTGTCTCTGCTCTCATTGTCTTGGCCTTTATACTCTTCTTTTACTACTCCCGCCATCGTCGCAACCACCACCAACGTCGTCCTCATCACCACCTCTCCGACCACAAGCCTAATTATTATACATCCCACATCACCAACACTACTAGTACCAATAATGCCCATAAGTTGAGAACCACCTCTTCCACACGCTCCGACTTTCTCTACTTGCCCACTTTTGTTAATGACAACTCTGAAACGCATTATGAGCCGCGTAAACTGGAGTCTCCGGAGCTCCACCCCCTGCCACCGCTTAACAGACAGGTTTCTCGGCAGAGCTATGCGAATGTTGATGTGGGCTCTACTGGGGATGACGAGGAAGAGGAGTTTTACTCGCCGAGAGGGTCTTTGGCTGGTCGTGAGAGCTCCATTGCCACCGGATCGTGGTCTAGAAGAGTGTTTGCTGCCGTGCGTGGTGACGATTCTGGAGCAAGAAACAATAGAGAGAGCTCCTGTACTTCTTCCAATTCTGGGTCTCCTGCTCGCTCTCAGTCTCTTAGCATTTCTCCGCCGGTTAGTGTGAGCCCGCGGCCCAAGTCACCGGAGTCTAGTTTGGTTCAGACCCTCCCTGCGTCCCCTCCCTCGTTTCCACCACCAATGAATCATCTTGATGAGCGCAGATCTTCTTTGCCGTCTTTATGCAGTTCTTCTCCAGAAAAATCGCCTAGAATATCTTTAGATTTTGAGCAAGAGGTGCATTCTTCTTCACTGTCTTCGGCTTCTACATCGCCTGCGAGTAGTTTAGAGAAAGGGGGAGTTACGTCTCTGCAAGTGTTGAGTGGTTTTGATCCAAATGTGCGGTCGCCATCACTTTCACCGGCGAGTATAACGACTGATTTGAATCAAAAGATTCAACCTTCTTCACCTCACTCTGTTTCTTCATCAGTAGACAGAAGTTTGGACAAAAGATCAGAGGCTGAAAGGGATTTGGATCAAAATGTAGGCTCTCCATCACTGTCTTCAGCTTATACGTCGCCCGGCAGAGCTTCGGAGAAGAGCCAACCGCCTAGATTATGTAACGACTCGGGCGGAAATACGCGATCTTCTTTGTTATTTTCAACTTTGACTTGCCCCGAAACGTATATAGAAAAGAACAAGCTTGCATCGCCGAGAAATTCAAACTATACGGATCGAAGTAGGAGGTCTCCGTCTCTGACTTCAACTTACACATCTCCAGAAAGAGGTTTTGGCAAGAGCCTAGATGCGTCACCAACGATAGTTCCCACTGTTCATGGTCTGAATGCGGAAATTAGCAGTACTTTAAAGCAACCCATTGCAGCACCTCCACCACCGCCACCGCCACCGCCTCTTCCACCCCAACCACCGCGGAGATCAGGCGACTCTCTAGTTGCATCAACGGCAACAGGGAAACCAATTTCAAAACCACCAGCACTTGTACCTCCTTCAAGGCCTTTTGTGCTTCAAAGCACAAGCATGGTTTCCCCTCTTGAATTTAAAGCAGTGGAGAATGATGAAGATACTCACAAACCAAAGTTGAAACCTTTGCATTGGGATAAAGTTAGAGCCAGCTCTGAGCGTGAAATGGTGTGGGATCACTTGAGATCAAGTTCTTTCAAGTAAGATGCGGAGTACTCTACTGTCTTTCTATATGGCATTTGGCATTTTCTGTTTCTAAGCATTGGATCGTAATTTCTTTCACCCGTGTTTTTCTCCGTATTTTGCAGATTGAATGAAGAAATGATTGAAACATTGTTTGTGGTAAACAACCCGACCACAAAACCACAAGTGACTCCAAAGATCGTTCTTCCATCTCCAAATCAAGACAATTGGGTGCTTGATCCAAAGAAGGCACAGAACATTGCAATTTTGCTTAGGGCAATTAATGTGACAATTGAGGAAGTTTGTGAAGCTCTTTTAGAAGGTAATTCTTCAACCTATTTACTTTCCTGTTTCACGCATTTCTTGTAAAATGTTGGTAGATTATATATCTTGATTAAGAATTTATGTGTACCTCCCCATGTATAGAAAGGAAATGTTTGTTTATCTTTTGTATAACCTCTAGAGAAAAATGACTCTAGCTTTTGTTCCACTACATGTGTCCCTCTGATCATTATAGATGTTTTCGATGCCTGCCAATCCTTTGTTGTAGATTTGGTCAAAAGGCTTTGGACTGATGCCATCTCTCAGTACCCTTTTGTTGTCTTCATTAGTTGCCTCTTCTCTGAATTGTACATAGTTGTACTACTCGGCTTTGATTATAATTAGGATATTGAGGTCTGCTAACTTGTGCTAATCGCATCATGTGCTCTTTCATTTCCTTTTTGTGCCATTCTTGGTTGAAGCATTGATCTGGAGTCCATAACCTGCTGTGCTGCTTGTTTTAGGGCTTCTTATGCTCCACTGCTACATTTTCAGAAACAGTAGATGATAGATTTCCTCTGGTAGTGAATGAGTAGATGATTATACAAGCTGTACTGCAATCCACAATACTGTGGCAGTCATTGATGATAATCCTAATATACCTTACGAATTAGCACAATAGTCATTCATATATGTTTGATAAGTGACTAAAAATTTCAAATAACCTTAATATAGAACTGTTCGAATAAACATTGTTAATAACCTTCATTCAATGATCTTTCTAAATCGGGGTCTTCTTCGAATTTCTATTCTCTAACTGTACTTCTGAAGTATGTAGCCTTCATTGAATTAAGTCCGTCTTATTTTATGTAGGTAATGTAGATTCACTGGGAACTGAACTTCTAGAAAGTCTATTAAAGATGGCTCCTAGCAGAGAAGAAGAGCGTAAGTTGAAGGAATACAAAGATAATTCACCAATCAAGCTTGGTCATGCAGAGAAGTTCCTGAAGGCAGTCCTTGATGTACCTTTTGCATTCAAACGAGTGGATGCCATGCTTTATGTGGCCAACTTTGATTCCGAAGTTGAATACCTCAAGAAGTCTTTTGAAACTTTAGAGGTAGACCAACTCTATCATAATCTCACTTTTTAATTTCCCTGAGGCTGTTTCTTTACTTTTTTCTTTTAGTAGTGGTCATTCTTGTCCAAATTATTGTTTTACCTCTTCGTATTGACTGACACCAGAAGTTGGATATCATCGTTCTCCTTAAAATTAAGATGGACACCTTTGCATAAACCAAGCTCAAACAACTCTACTACATTGAGTTAAACATCTTACAGGCTCCTTTTTATCTTCTTCATCTTCTTTCTCTCAACTTCTGTTAATTTTTAGTGGTTCTCTGGGTTCAAATAAAGACGTAATATTGATAAACCTACTAGCATCTGTTGTAGTACACGCTTTCATAATTGTCAGGGTGATTGATCTTTTCAATATGATGATAACTGTGGAGTTGTGCATATGTGTCCATTTTTTGATGAAATTGCACACTATAATTGCTTGGTGAAGCTGACTTTTGGCCTTGACATACATATAGCTATAGACCTCTCAATTTCGGACACAGTTGCTTCACTACTTTACTGTTTCCCCTTTTACAGTCAGCTTCTGAAGAACTAAGAAGTAGTAGAATGTTCTTGAAACTTCTTGAAGCGGTTCTGAAGACAGGAAATCGCATGAATGTTGGGACCAATCGCGGTGATGCTCATGCCTTCAAGCTTGACACACTCCTCAAGCTTGTTGATGTCAAGGGTGCAGATGGAAAGACTACACTCTTGCATTTTGTTGTACAGGAAATTATAAGAACTGAAGGTGCTCGACTGCAACCTGAAACTCTGAATTCTGCATCTAGTGAAGATGCCAGATGTAGGAAGCTTGGCCTGCAAGTTGTTTCTGGTCTTAGTTCGGAGCTCAACAATGTGAAGAAAGCTGCTTCCATGGATTCAGATGTACTTATCAGTGATGTCTCCAAGCTTTCTAGAGGCGTCGAGAAAATCAGGGAGGTTGTCAGGTTAAATGAAACAATGGGGTTGGTTGACGGGAGCCAGATATTTTCAGAATCAATGAAAAGGTTTATCAAAATGGCTGAGGAAGAGATCATAAGAATTCAAGCACAGGAAAGCGTTGCTTTGTCTCTAGTGAAGGAGATTACTGAATACTTCCATGGGAATTCAGCTAAGGAAGAAGCTCATCCCTTCAGAATCTTTATGGTTGTCAGGGATTTCCTTAATGTTCTTGATCGGGTCTGCAAAGAGGTTGGTATGATAAACGAGCGAACAACAGTAAGCTCTGCACATAAATTTCCAGTTCCAGTGAATCCGACACTGCCACAGGTGTTTTCTGTAACCAATGCAAGAAAGCAGCACAGTTGTGATGAGGAAGATGAGAATGCATCCCCTTAGTGCCTGTAGCTCTTATCAGGATGAAGGCTTTGCTGCAATTAGCTACAAGCTGCTAAATGTAGATGTTCACATAGATCTTTGTAATTCTTTCTCTTATCGTTTTTAACATTTTGTACAAATTGCTGGAAAGAGATTTTGACATTGCTATTTACGTACAGATAGTAAGTAGTATACAGAGAGCTTTTGGGAAGAGGGCCTACTCTGTAGAAACGGGTGGATGAAGATTTGTTATGCGAGTCTGCCAAAAGCTTTTATAGTTAATAGAGCAACAATAGGGTTTCTTTTCCTGTAATATAGGAGAATTGGTGTTGTACCTTATGTTCCTTGTGAAATAAAAAGATGTTATATTGTTGTAGCATCATTTTCTAGCAAGGATTTACAAAGTCATGTTGGAAAAATAGATGCTTATGGCTTTTCCTCCTCCCTCCGACAGAGTATGCATCGATTTGGTATGTGAAGAAATATCTTTAGCTTGTCGACTATTGGAAGTGATAAAGCAAATATATGCAAAAGGGGGTGAATTGTATGTAAAAGATATTGTAGGGTATTATCAATTCGATAATAGCGTGCTAAACAAAATGAGTCTATAGATAAAAGGGGCCTATTAACTTTCAAAAGCATCCTGTTAACGTTTAAAACGAAAAGAGACTGTTAATTGCTTAAAAAAAACGAAAGAGTCTGTTAATGTTCAAAGCGAAAGGAGCCTGTTAATCATTTAAAAAAATAAAAAGAGCCTGTTAGCTTTCAAAACGAAAGGAGTCTGTTCATCGTTTAAAAAACAAAAAGAACCTCTTGCAATATTAAAACAGGGGGACCTTATTATAAAACTGAAGGAGCCTCTTTGCAAATTGAAAACAGAAACACTATTATGTGGAAATTTAAAAGTTAAGAAGAGAGAAAGAATGATATAGTCAATTTATACTGATTCGGTTTATAACGAAGCCTACATTTAGTTTCCAAGTATCTAACTTGAGTATTTCATTATAAAACTCCAAGTAGTAAATTTTGACGAGCCTCTCTAAGCGCACAAATACATATTTTTCAAGATTCATCAATTTTCTACACCCGTAGAGTTTAACAATCCTCTACAAGCTCTCAACACAAATGAATATAGAGTTTGCTCAATGTAAACTTTCAAGGAATAACAATCTCTCAAATAGAGTGATTTTACTTTCTAAGGCATAAGGTGTTTGAAATTGATATGAGTTTTAAGAATATTGATAATGCTGAAGTATTTCGAAAATCTGAATGGTTCATAGGTGCAGTGGCTTTTCCTTAAGTAAATATTTTCTTCAACTAGTCGTTGCTTTATTTCTATTCTGAGTTGATTTTGCATCTAACGAATCTTCGATATTATCTATATTGAAATCTTCCAATATTCAGACATTAAGAGAAAAGTTTTGACAAAATATCAGAGCTAATTGTTCGAATTATATGATTAGCAAGATCCTTCAGGATATTGTGGAATCATTTGCTAATAAAGTATGTTTATTAAGAAGGTTCCTATAAGAAAGAAAGCATTTATCCTATAATATCATTTCTTTTAAGAATTATATCGTTACCTATACAAGAAAATAAATCTAAGTAAGAGGTGTGCTTGCAAAAGCAACAAAACCTTGAGGTCACGAGTTCAAATCGTGACCAAACAGGACAATACTGATTAGTGTGAGTCGCGTGCAACCTTGAAGTGTGGGTCGCATGCAACCTTGAAGTACGCTGGGCCTGTTCGCCCAGGTACGCAAAACACAGGCCCAACACGCAAAACACGGATCCAACACATAAGTATTCTACCATATTAAACTAAGAGGAGTCTTCTAAAATAACAGGACCCTCTAAACTAAGAGGGGCCTTCTAAACTAAAAGAAGCGTTTTAAACTAAATGGGGCTTTCTAAACTAAAAGGAGCTTGCCATAAAAACATATTAAAAGGAGTCTGTTAATATCTGCAAAAAGAAGTAGCATATAATCTTCATACAGAGTTAATATCAAAGAATCTGCATATACCAAGCTCTTTTCTTAACAAACAGAATCTATCTTCATAAAGTGGCTAAGATATCAACTACTTGATTTTCAGTTTTAAGATTCAAAAGATCGATGGTTCTTTCTAAAACATGATCTCTATGAAAATGATATTTGATTTCTATATGCTTAGTCCTAGAATGATGAACAGGATTTTAAGAAATATTTATGGCACTTGTATTGTCACACAGTATAGGAATATGATCAAGGTTTAGAGAAAAATCCTGAAGTTGATATTTCATCTATAAGATTTGAGCGTAACAACTGGCAGTTGTTATATATTCAGCTTTAGTAGTCGAAAGCACTGTGTAATTTTGTTTCTTGCAAGACCAAGAAACTGGACATCCTCTAAGAAATTGACCACTTATGTTTTTCCTATCAACTTTAACACCTACATAATCTGCATCACAATAGCCAACAATGTTAAAGTAATCATTTTTAGATACAATAATCCAAAGTCTATAGTTCCATGAAGATTGCGAAAGATCCTCTTGACTGCTTGAAGGTGGCTCTCTTTTGGATTTGATTGAAAGCGTGTGCAAAGACACACACTAAACATAATATCTAGTCTTGAGCTTGTGAGATATAGTAGTGATCGAATCATTCCTCTATACTTTGTCTCATCCGTAGCCTTGCCTTCTTCATTCTTATCAATTTTAGTTCTAGAATACATAGGAGTACCCATCGGTTTGGCATTCTTAAAATGATATTTTTTGATGAGTTCCTTTGTGTATTTGTCTTGACTAATGAAGATTCCTTTTTCTGTTTGCCTAATTTGCAATCTAAGAAAGAAAGATAGTTCTCCTATCATGTTCCTTTCAAACTCCCCCTACATTAAAGCTGAGAATTCTTCACAGAAGGATTGATTAGTAGCACCAAATATTATGTCATCAATATATATTTGCACTATGAGTAAATTGTTCTCCTTTTTCTTAATAAATATTTGCTCTTTCGAAGTTATTCTCAAGCATAAAGTTACTTAACCTCTCATGTCATACTCGAGGAGCCTGCTTTAGATCATACAAAGCTTTAGTCAACTTCATCACGTAATCAGGATGGTTTTCATCTTTAAAACCTAGAGGTTGCTTAACAATCACTTCTTCATTAATATATCCATTTAAGAAGGCATTTTTAACATCCATTTGGAATAATTTAAATTTTCTATAGAAAGTAAAATTCTAATTGATTCTAATCTAGTAACATGTGCATAAGTCTCATCAAAATCAACACCTTCCTGTTGATTATAACCTTGAGTTACAAATCTAGCTTTGTTTCTTACTACCTTACCATTTTCATTAAGTTTGTTTCGAAATATCCAACAAGTTCCAATGATGGACTTGTTTCATGAATTAGGAACTAGATTCCTAACTTTGTTTTTGTCAAACTGATTTAGTTCGCCTTTCATAGCTAAAACCTAATTTTCATCAGAAAGAGCTTCTTCAATGGTCTTTGGTTCTAATTGTTAGATGAAGGAGATATAATTGTTTTTGAAGGATGATCTGGTTTTTAGATTTTCAGAGGGATCTCCTAGAATGTACTGATGTGTATCTAAATCTATCCATTCTCTTGGTATTCTTCGTTGCATAGGTTCCTGCTGAGATGGAGGAGCCTGCTCCGTCCTGGCTTTAGAAGTACCTTCTTGATCTTGTAATTCCTAAGGTACTATAGGTGTAGTTTGTGTCTGCGATGTATTTTTAGGAACTAAATAATGTTCTTCATCATCTGAATGAGCTACAATTGTCGAGGGTAGTGCTTCATCAAATACTACATGTATTGATTCTTCTTTCCTATTTGTTCTTTTATTATAAACTCTGAACCCTTTACTAGCAATATTATAACCCAGAAAGATAGCTTCATCTGATCTCGCATCGAACTTTCCAAGATTGTCTTTTCCATCATTTAGAACGAAGTACTTGTAAACAAATGCTCAAAAGTAAGCGACATTCGGTTTTCTTCCTTTCCACAACTCATAGGGGGTCTTTTTGAGAATAAGTCTTATAAGGTATCTATTAAATACGTAACAAACAGTTGATACAGCTTCTGTACAATAACCATGAGGTAGACTACTTTCATATAGCATTGTCCTAGCCATATCAATGAGAGTTTTGTTCTTTCTTTCAATGACTCTATTTTGCTGAGGAGTTCTTGGATAAGAAAAATTATGAAATATACCATTTTCATTGCAGAAATCTTTAAATTTTCTTAAATCAAATTCTCCTCTACGATCGCTTCTAATTGATGTAATGTAGTAACCTTTTTTAATCTCAATTTTTCTACAAAACTTCTCAAAAACTTCAAAAGTATCATCCTTATTTGATAGAAAATAAACCCATGTAAATCTAGAATAATTATCTACTATAACAAAACCATAATGTTTAACACCAAAACTTTGAATCCTTATAGGACCAAATAAATCCATATATATGAGTTCAAGCGGTTAGGTAGTGGAAACAATATTTTTATGAGGGAAACTACTTCTAATTTGTTCTCTTTTTAAACAAGTTTCACAAACTTGATTACTCTTGAACTTCAAGTTAGGTAGTCCTCTCACTAACTCATTTTTGGATAATTTTGATAAGACGTTGTTGGATCGGAAAAATAAAGCATGCATGATTTGGATAAAACAATAGATTTCAAAACTTTTTAGAAATCAAAATTGCAGCGGAAGCAATATAACCAAATCAACATATATAGTCATACATGATACGGTATAAGTAAAAACATTTACATAAACACAAGATGAAAATTATTACCGACTCCTTCGCTACAGCTTTAACTCCTCGATGAGCTATCCTATCCTCGGCAATGTATCCTCTCCTAGGTGATATATCCTCTTCTTGTTACTGTATCCTCTTCTCGATATTGTATCCTCAACCAATCCGATCTACTACTTGTTCTTTTTGGACAACTTGGTTAACAAGATCCTTTAGTAGGAAAGGAGAAGAAAACTTGAAGAGATTTTGCCTTAGAAAAAAGAAGCCAAAGATGAGACACCTCTCATACAATTTTTGGCTCACACATGCAAGATAGGAGAGAGAGAGATAAAAATTCAACAACCTTGTTTTTTCTTCCCTCAATTTCAGTTAAGTCTTAAAGGAAGAAGTGAAGTGCATTCATGCATCACTTCCTTCCTTAATCAATCATAAAGAAGTCAATAAATGAGATTCTTCTCATGTATTTTAAGATGACAATATGAAAAGACCATTAACCTAAAAATACATATCAATTTCGGTTTTGTGATGAAAGAAAGAAGAAGATCCATCAAATGCACCTCTTTCTTCTTTAATCCAATAAATCCTAATAGGTTACATACTATCATTAAAAGACCACCATTAAACCATTAATGATAAGGTTATTACTCCATTTAATGATGATAAAGCATGTTAAAAACCATCTTAAATATAGCAAACCAATGCTAAATATGCAGCCGCACATTTAGCCCATTAAAACCAAAATTCTACCTCCATTTATCTTTAATAACTTTGTTTTAATTTAATTAATCAAATTAAACCAAAGCCTAACCCATTTCTAAATGTTCATAACCTTTATATGCCTCTTTTTCTTGCAATAATTACAAATTTTATTTCTATGTTTAGATTTGGACCTGCCTTTGGATCTACTTCTTTCAAAATCTCTATTTTCAGATCTACCCCATACGGATAGTCCCTCTGCCTGACTTCCACTAGTCTTCCCAGTGATATCCCTATCAATATGTTCTTTTAACTTTAATGCAGACTTAATACTATTATATGAGACTGACTCTTTCCCATAAATCATAGTATCACGAAAATATTTAAAGGACTGGGGAATGGAACATAACAACAATATGGCTTGATCTTCATCCTTAATTTTTACACCTACATTCTTCAAATCCAAAATAAGATAATCAAATTTATTCAGATGCGAAAGAATAGATGTAACTTCTGTCATCCTCAACATGTACAACTTATGTTTTAAATAAAGTCGATTTTCCACCGTCTTCATGTACATAGCTTTTAACTTGTCCCACATGTAATGAATAGAATCTTCGTTGTATTTGTATGAATGTATACAGGATATATATACAGGAAACAAGCTACACTATA
>JAOQMQ010000009.1:5928204-5956535 GCA_027563845.1 Erythroxylum subrotundum | reverse complement strand
ACTCCTACACCATTTCTAGACTCATCCCAAGCCAAAATCATGCATAAACACAACAAAATCATCTAACCCTAACATTTTCGACATTTCCGACATCGACGTTCTTAATCTCCTTTCCAAACTCATTCAATCCTTGATTTCAGTTGTAAACATCACTAAATCAGGTTCAAACAACCAAAATGAAAGCAATACTTACTTGTTTAAGCCTCAAGATCTTCAAGTTCTTCAAATCTCCAAAACCCTAAAAACTTTCCTCTTCTTCTCCTCTCACGCACGACTCTCCTTCTTTCTCTCCCTTTCTATTTTCTTTTCTTCTATTTTCTATTCTCACTAATTACACAAAGACCCTAATGCCCTTGCAGTTAAGCCTAAAAATCTTAAGACCTAAGTGATCTTCCCATATTACCCCTCATGCATTCTTTCCATTTTAACAACTTAATCCCATTTATCATTCTTTAGGCCAAAATTTAATGACTTAATAAGATTTCAAAAATTTAAAACATGCCTCGAAAATAATTAACAGGTCTGGGGTCCAACAACCATCTTCATCGGAGCTCTATAGATCAAGATATGCTTAAAAATCCAAAGCATGTTCATACCCCAATCATGCTCACCCAACCGACCCCTCACTTTCCCTAATGCAAACTTTTTCCAAACAACTCCAAAAGGTGCTAATTTTCATGTAGAGATAGATACAGGATTTAGGAATCCATTGCTTCAAGAATCACTTCATTTGGAGGTCAGAGGAGGAAGTTACGACCAAAAGAGTCCAACATGTTTATATCCTTAATCAATTTGTACCTATCTTGGCGCGATTGCCATAACATTCGATAAAGATGTCTGATTGAGTTTGTTTTTAGACGGTTGGAAAGAGGACTTCAAAATCCACAACTTTCATAAAGACCAAAAAGTGAGATTCTTCCTCTAAAAGGGTCAAAAATTGCAATTTCCTGAAGTTGTTCCGTAGTCCGTTTAACGGACATAGACTGACTAAAAAGTCATTTTTCACCTGAGAAGGTCCGTTTAACAGACATTCATGTCCGTTTAACGGACATGGATTGGCATGGGGGTGTTTTTACACCCGAGAAGGTCCGTTTAACAGACATAGGGGTTCCCAAAACCCCTCCAAACCGTCTCCAATGCTTCCTACATCCAATCTAACATCATATTCACTCATAATCTTCCCAAATTCTACTCTTCTAGTGCCAATTCACTTCATATCAATTCAAACACCAAATTTATCTCATAAATCTCTCAATTCTCAACCCATTCAGTTCATCAAAACCACACGTTCTCATTATTATACTACAGTTGTCCTGTGCATACATTCCTTGAAGCATCACATCTTGTAATGATCATATCTTTCCATTCCGACATCCAAAAATTACAAAATTTATATCGTTGGAAAGATAGAAAGACAAGCTACAACTCCCATGAAGAAAACTTTGGCTAATTCTACCTAAATCGATACAGTATTTCCTTTGAGTTCAGAACACAATTTTCCCTTATGAAAAACTTGAAATTTGCCCCAAATTCACTTCCTTAACTAATGCACCATCATTCTTATCCATTCAACTACCAATTGGAATTCATCAAACTCTCAACCTCAATTCATTTGACTCTTCATATTCAACCACATCTCATCATTCATAACATTCCTATATTTCTTTTCCATAGTGCCTCAGATATATATATAACAATAATTTATGCTCAAGATTCATCATCTCAAGTTAATGACTTCAGCCATACCTAATTTCAACTTAACATCATCCATACATAAATTCACATTTCAAATCCATACACAAATCCATATTTCATTAACATCATAATATAAGTGTTTACAATCTTTATTGGCATCTCATGCCATAATACATCCTTTCGCAAAATCCCTAAATTACATAAGATACTTGAATGATAATTGCTCAAAATGCAATTACAGCTTTGTTTTACTTAAATTACTCCAAAACAAAAAAAACATGCAAATTCGGAATTATGTCTTGATTCACTTTCACTTGATCTCTTGCTCATCACCTGAATAGGGGAAAGAGAGTGGGGGTGAGTTTAAAAAGCTCATGGGTAACAAGTTTATAACAAATAATAAGCAAAACTGTTCAAAAAGTTCTTTATCATGGAAAATTCTTATTGAGTCCTAAAACACATGTTTCTCAAAATTCTTGTCATGAAATCAAAATCACAAACAACACAATTTATACATTTTTCAACTTATTCGCAAATCATAAACACATAAGCACATCATAATGGTTTGGGCAGATCCATAAACATGACGAATTACATAATTCCACATAATGGTCTTATGTAGTCGTAAACTTGAGGGAGTCCATGAAGGAGCTTCATGCCACTAGCGGACAGGCGGGAGAAGCCTTAACTTGGTTAACGTGCACGTGACAATTCTTGGATGAACTACGCCAAACCCACATAACATGTAATTCATGAACTTGAAAACTAATTGCCCAAATGTCATAAATTGAAAACTTGTCTTCCATGAGCATGAAACATTTCATATGCAATTTCATCATCATTTCACAATTTATCATCAAAATTCATACACCAAAACATGTAGCACTTTCACAAATCATTCCATACACCAAAACATGTAGCACTTTCACAAATCATTCAAAAGCAATAAAAGCAACATTTATGAAGTAATTGAAATCATTTTACTTTCTTGATTTGGACAAAAACATCAATGGCTCATTACTCAATTATAAACATGAAACCCACCTTGAATTCCTTGCTTAAACTTTGCTCAAATTGCCTCCCCTTGCCTTTTCTTGCTTCCTCTTGCCTCTCTTAATCTCCTTCATCCATGGAAAAATTCCCAAATCAATAGGCATCCAAATTGGACAACCTAAAGAAACATATTCATAAAATTGATCTTAGAAAACTTAAACTCATACATTTCTTAAGCTATATGAACCAAAACCCTTTCAAAAATCCAACAAGTCAAACATATTCTTACCTTGATCCTTCACCAATTGAAGAGTTTCTTGGCTTGAATGGAAGCTCTCATCCTCCTCTTCCTTTTTCCTCCTTGAATAAACTTCAAAATCCCTCTTGAAAGCTTAGAGAAATTAAAACCTAGCTTTCTTCTTTCTTCTTTCTCCTCTTCTCCACCGAACTCTCTCCTCTCTTCTCTCTTTTCTTTGTTTTTTCTTCTCAATTTCATTCTTGCTTCTTCCTTAAAAGCAAGCCCATATGTCTTATTACAAATTTGCCATTAATGAGTGTACAATGTCCTATTTATCCTTACATATAAGCCTTGTAACTTAAATGGCTTAAGTGGTCTTCCCAAAAAGCCCTCACACATATATACTCTTACTACTTAATTCAACTCAACCATATTTTAAAATCCTACCAATATTAACATAATAATTAACTCCGAATAGCATAACTAATCTAGCAAGACCTCAAAATTATTTAAATCATACTTAACTCCTTCCAAAAATCAAGACCTTTTTCTAATCAGTAATTGAAGGAATTTGATAGCACTTCCTTCTAGAAAAAATGTTCCTCATTGTCTCAATTTTCTAATGACATCAAAATCATTCAATTTGGTTTCATAGTCTAAAAGTTATACCCTAAACACTTTCAGACTATTCTTATGTTGAAACAATATTCTATGCTCAACTTCCATCCCAAAATTGAAATTCTTAGAGACTGAATCAAAACTCTATTTCATCAGATAATTTGTGATTCAAAACTCTATTTCATCAGATAATTTGTAACCCTATTTCTCTAGTTTAATCCAAATCAAGAATCATCTCATTTGAATAACTGGAGCAAAAGTTACAGCTAAAACACCAAAGCATACTCAATGCACATGTTTCAATTGCATTTTCCAGCTTTTAACTACCAACCTTTCATATGTAACCCACCTTGTATCTAAACCATCTTTTCCATTTCATTTCAAAATCAAGATTTCTCCTTTTCTTTACACATACATAATTGCCAATAATTTCTCATTTAACGGTCCTAGCTTCCAAGAAAAGTTCGAGGTCTAACATATGATGCTACTTCTTGATTAAATAAAATGATGCGAATTATGAGATTATATGAATTGATGTATTATGTGATTGGGTGAGCCATCGAGGATGGTCCACTCACTGAGTTCGCAAAACTCAACCCGAAATTGTAACATTATCTTTCAGGCTTAGAGAAGATCTCCAGTTAGACAAATTGGAGTCTAGCCACTGTATTCAAGTAAGAGATAGAGGTCGGAATCAGTTCACGTCTACATATGTATTTTCATTATTTTGTATCAAAATATGTATTCACAAGTATTGTACAATGTGTATGTGAATGATCTTGTAATGTAATGACATTATGACTACGAGTGTTTTATATCGGTAATGAGCCCAAGTGGCTATTGAATTGCTGATGTCATGTATAATGGTTATAACTCTTGTGTTTGAAAATGTTTATGAATAAAGTAGGCCCAATTTGTTTATTGATTTCCTAAATATGCATGTGATGTTTGAAACATTTTGTAACGAGCTTCGATTGTTTGACTGTTCTAGCATGTCACCCTCATAGAGTATGTTCTCGAATACCGTCGGTGTGTTTGGGGATATGCCTTATGAGAGTGGGGTGTTACGGTTTTAATCATTATTTATATTGTTTTCAAGTTGTTAAATAATTTTTTGGTGAAATAGGCAGGATAATTGATTATATGGGATTTGAGGAGTTGATTGGGATTACCTATAGTGAATACAAGATTTTTTATGGTTCAATTAAATTTCTTTGGGCAATTTTGCATGTCGAATTAGAATTTGCTAAGGATTTAAAAGTTTTTTTCAATAGATGTATGTGAAATTGAATCTTTGGGGGGCTTTTGAATGTTTCAACATCTTGTCAATTGTAGAATTATTTATGTGCTATATGGATTACATTTTATAGGCTTTGTCACTATTTTGATTAAGTTATATACGAATTTTTTAGGAATTTTGAATTAAATAGGATGTGTTTAGATAAATTAACTAAAAGTTTATAATTAATTGAGAGTTTAACATGATTAACTTAGAATTTTAGGTTTGTTAATGCTGTTTAGGTTTGTTAATGCCATCATTTTTTACAAAATATATTTGGGTTTATTTGACTTATTTGTGTTTTGCTATTACTCTATGATTAATTAATTGTGGATTGCATTAAGGTGTGTTGTGTTCTCATGATTTGATTAACATAAACTATTCCCTTTCATTTTGGTTATTTTTTTATTTTTTATTTTGAGGAATGATGATAAACATGGCAAACACATATCACCAACGTTTGGAAAAGGAAGTAGCTAGGAAGAGGCAAAAGGGTGAGGGGTACATTTTAACAACCACCCAGGCTAGGACAACTTAGTTCCAACGAAGACAATACTTGCTGATACTTAAATGCCTAACACTCCCTTCTGTAGATAGGTCCTCAGATAGAGATAGAGTAGGAATAGATAAATGATCAGATTTTAGATTCATTGTCTAAAATGGTTACTCAAATTGTTAGGGATTTTTTTAAAAAATTGATAGGACAATTTTTTGAATCATTGATATTATTTTTATGTATTTTTATTTTATTTTATCTTCATATTTGGTAAGGCATTAGCCTTGCTAAACTAATATTATTTTTTTTCTTTTTCTTGTTTATTGTTAATATATTAAACCCATATTTTTCATAGATATAGTTAGTTTCTGTTTCTTTTATTTTCTTACTATTGTTTGATGCTTCACTTCTTTTTTACCTTTTCAATGATGACTGATAATGGATCAAATTTATTCCAAAAATAAAAACATCTTGATTATAAACTAGGGAAGTACTGGTTCACTTTACTTTTTCAAGGATGACTGATAATGGATCAAATTTATTTCAAAAATTCAAACATCTTAATTATAAACTAGGGAAGTACCAGTTCACTTTACCTTCTCTTCATGATGATTGCTATTTTATTCCTTTTTATTCTTTATTGTATACATTGGGGACAATGTACATATTTAAATATGAGGAAGGAGTGCAATGATTTTGATATGGATTTAATTGTGATTCAAGCATATCTTAATTTTTATTTATTGAATCTTCTTTATAAAAAGTCTCTAATCGTTAGATTCTTATCTTGAAACATCTTGAGTTGATGTGAATTATTGAATTAGGCTAGAATATGAAAGGAAGAAGGCATGATTAGATGTATTTTTATCTACTACATTATAAATGAGTATTTTGACTACCCATTTGAATGAAAGTGCTTAGGATTGTTCACACGTAAGCCTAAATTGTGAGGTTTTGAGCCTATGAGCATTTATTATCATCACATTATACTCTATTTTATATGTTGTCTAAATATCATGCATTGTTGGATAATTCTAGAACTTGCTTTTATTATGCATGTTGAGACCATATCTTTAGATGAAAAAGGCACCTAGATTATACTTTTGTTTGACCCTTTTCTTTTATTTTGCGTACCCTATTTTTTATCCCTTAACTATAACCAATTTTGACCCTT
The DNA here is from genome assembly GCA_027563845.1 of Erythroxylum subrotundum. Classification (NCBI taxonomy): domain Eukaryota; kingdom Viridiplantae; phylum Streptophyta; class Magnoliopsida; order Malpighiales; family Erythroxylaceae; genus Erythroxylum; species Erythroxylum subrotundum. Next base: position 5,950,042 of record JAOQMQ010000009.1, on the reverse strand, counting down.
AGCCTTTTCTTTCGAGTGTGCATCAACCAAGCAATCCATTATTGAATAAATTGACTATATTTTGTGTTTTGTTGCTATTGTAAATGAATACACTATGTTTTGTTTTATTGCTAATGTAAATTAATATATTATGTTTTGTGTTTTGTTCTGAATGTAAATAAATGCATTATATTATATGTTTTGTTTTTTTGTTGCCAATGTAAATAAATATACTATATTTTATGTTTTGTTGCCAACATAAATGAATACACTATGTTCTATGTTACAAATATTTTGTATAAATTATTTTTCATTGTATCTTGTGCAAAAAATGCTCTCCTCATATATTATTCAATTACTTTATGAGGAATTAAGGTTTTGCATTATATTGGTGGAACTTGAGAAACATTTTCATTGACTTAGGAGGACTATGTATTATTATTTACATGTATAATATACTAAAGTTTTAATTATATAAGAAAAAGGAAGTTGAATTTTAAAATTTTGAAACATGTTTTCTAATTAAGTTGATCATAATTGCTATTCTCATGCATCTATCATATATCACAAGTTGCCAATATGTACACAACATCTCTCTATGCAACATTTGCCTTTGTTATTCGTACAAGGAAACCTAAAAAAAGTTCAAAAAATTGAACTGCAAAAGGAGAGAAACAAAAATTTTCAAATCATTAGTATGATTATTAATAGTTTATACAACACCTTCAAAGTAAGATAATTAATACTCTAGATCTATTTTATACAATATAATATAACAAACTCCTATAAAAAAGATGATAACTACTATAACATTCCTCACTTGCTCTTTAATCTCATTATTTTTCTTTAAAATGATAATTTATAGACTATATTCTTCTTTGCTTAATATTTCACACGCCTTTGTTTCACCCTCAATCTTAAAACATTTATATCTTTTCTTAATTTATGAATTATGTTAATAGCTATTTGAGGAAACTTCTCATCATACCATCTAAAGAAACCATATGTACTAACCTGCAAGAAAATGCACTAAGAGAATTTAACCCATAATAACAAATGACACTTTACATTTTTGGTAGATGTGTTTGCAGATGAAGTGGTAAAATCAGTATAACAATATCTTTGAGAATCCTGACTTGACAGGGGCTATTCATCAGCCAAAGAGAGTGAAGATGCCTATTTACCCTATTTTATACTAGCACAAGAGGGTCCCGTTTCAAGAGGGAATTACCTATGCATGTGGGGCAAATCCCCTTATTTCAAGGGAGGTGGGGTAACTCACAACATAAGTCTAAACATTATACAAACATGAATGTGAATGGATGACAATACCTAAAGATGCTAATAATTGATAAACAATATAGTAAAAGTACAGAGGAATACCAGAGATGACTTGACGTTGTAATCTAATAAATAACCAAAGCATCTTTAGTGTTGCATTTAAGAATTATTCATCATTCAGTATTAAAGTTTATGTCTAAAAGCATACATTTTAAGTCCATTCTAAATTTGTAAGTGAATTAAGTAACTATATTTTTTAACATCATAGAGCAGTGGTTGGCAAAGATTTTGTCTAAGATGCCACATTCAATTATTGGCCTCCAAGTTTGTTGCAGCGAATCACAAACATTGGCCAAAAGTAGTATCAGAAACTCTGCTTCTTCGGTGGACCAAACTATCCACAAACTCGGAGATGTTTCTGTCGGAGCTTCCACCTTCAGACATGGCTTCTCTGCCCAATTTACTCCATTTCTTAGCGTTTAATTTCATCTCTTCCGACTCCATTACTTCCCTTACACAACGCTTTATGGCTTCTTGTTCAACAATCCCTGTCTCTTGAGAAGCTTTAAGCCCCACTTTCCACACATCTGTGATGCACTTGGCATTGGTTCCCTGGTCTGACAAGCGAGGCATCACCACCATTGGTACTCCCAAGCACAAAGCTTCCAAAGTAGAGTTCCAGCCACAATGTGTGATAAAACATCCTATGGCCTTGTGAGCTAATATCTCTAATTGTGGGCACCATGACACCACCAATCCTTTCTCTTTTGTCTCTGCGATAAATTCTGTTGGGAGCTTGGCCTCCTCAGAGGCCCTTACAACCCACAAGAAATAGTAATTGCTTCCTTTTAGACCCCAGCATAGTTCTACCATTTGTTCGGAGTCTAAGACCGCCAAACTCCCGAAAGATACATATATTACCGATCCTTCTGGTTTCTCATTTAGCCACTTGGTGCAAGCATCGCTGTTTGGCTTGAAGATACTGAAACCATAGTCCACATCGCCTTCAAGTCTCTTGTCCAAATACATGGAAGGTATGGTTGGTCCAATTGTCCTTACTGGCCAGAGCTTAGCCATCCAATCCACCACCTACATGATGTTAAGTTATATAACTCAATATACATCAGAGCTAGCACAACCAAAAATACTCTTATAAACAAGGGCTGCAAACATTTAAAAGTGGAAACAAAACAGAAAAGTAGAGCAGAGTTTTAATGGGGCTTTTATCAAACAGTTAAAAGATCAAGACAAAGTGAACTGGAAACTTTATTTATGTTCTCTTAAACACTTGCAAACATCCAACCTCTGGTTCCAGCTCGTAAATTGTGTTGCAAAGAACCCAATCTGCTTTCTCAATATTGGAGAATTGATCCAAAAGCAAGCTCAGTAAAGCAGGACAAGATCCAAAACGATATAAGAAGGATGGAAAATCCTGAGGTTGAACTAGAGGCAACCCAGCAACCAAAATTTCAGTCTCTTCAAGAGGAACTTTGATGAGACCTTGTTGAGCATGATAGTAAATGCTACCAACAGCACAAGACTGTGTGAAAAAAGTAGCTCCTAACAATCCACATTTCTTGGCCACATCAAGACACCAAGCCAAGAATGCATCGTAGATAATGCAATCGACAGGGTCGCCAGAGCCACTTAGCTTCTCAATGAGACGAGTAAGAGTCTGTGAACCCACTTTGGAAAAGGTTTTCAGATACGTACTTGTGCTCTCTGCTTCGTCTATACCGCCTTCATCGTAGCCAACCGAGATGGTTTCGAGAGGAATACAAGTGGATGATATTGCCTTGTACATAATAGACTTGAAGATGAACCGAGTAGTAACCAATCTAACTCTAACTCCCTTGTTTTCCAATCGCTTACTGAACTGAAGCATGGGGTTAATGTGGCCTTGTGACGGATAGCATACCACTAAACAGTGAGCTTCTTGTGTCTTCTCTTCCTTGTCCATTGTTCGGTTCTACTCAAAATTGGATTTTCTTTCTCGTATATTACAGTTGATTCACACGACGAAGTGAACAATTTGTACACGGCTGTTTTTTGTCTTTTCTAATTGGAATGATTCCAACTCCACTGCATAATTGACTCTTAAAATTCTGTTTAGTAGCGGGCAGCGAGTACGAACGAGGAGGTAAGAGACAAGAGCATGACAGAGCTCTCTTGTCAACATCGATATGAAACGACATTTTATAATTTTATAAAAACCTAAAATAGTTCCCTCGTACCAAAATTATAGTACAGTAACAACTTTGATAATCGGCTCTTTGAGAGTGGTCGAGTTAGTAGAGTGGAGGTATAATCGGCTCTTTGAGAGTGGTCGAGTTAGTAGAGTGGAGGTATAAGGCTAAAAGATTTTGTGTTCAAATCCCTTTATTTACGTTCTTTTAATTAAGCCTATTGTACAGATATTACCTAACGTGAAGTACTCGGTTGACGTAATTTGTAAACTATTGTGTCAATTCGGAGATTTACTCGGTGCGCATCCAAAGAATAGCTACTACGAGTTTTTCGGTTTTAAAAAAAAAATTAATAAATGACATTTTTAATAGTAAATTAACATATTTGTTCTTACTATGTTTATTATAATTTTGTTAATTACTATTATTAAACAATAAAATTGTTTTTGTATTTTTACTAATTTTTAATCCTCCTCGACAAATGGTGGCTATCCGGACACGAACGAATTACCTTACAATAAAAATTTAGCCCACACACGGAGTAGAATGATTTTACCAATCATTGTTTTCTCTTTCCAACATGCGCGTGTTACGGATGCTACAGAACATCATCATCATCATTAACCGTGGATCACGCGATTTTTCTCGTAGCACAGATATGCGACTGAAACGATCAGCGGTTCACACATCCTACATGACAGCAGCTTACGTACATAACAGTGCTCTATCAAGCGGACATGCAAAAGCAGAACCTTTAGCACATGCAAGCTGGTCAGAAACACTCCGGGTGGTCCTGCAGCTGCATGTGGAATGTTCCAAGGGTCACTACATCCCGTCGACTACGATATAGCCAGGATCTCACCCTTTTCATCATAGCACCATTGGAGTGAAACACGGATATATGGACCTTTCTAGGATTTGTTTTGTGCGTAATAATTAAAAGATACAAAGTTTTGTTAGACTACCAAATCAATCCCATTTACTGTATAGTTCCCAATCTATATATTTCAACCTCCCTCCAACTAGCACATGACAAGTTCGCGCTATAGTCTCCTCGGTGAAGAAGGGAGGAAGCTATAATTCCAAAATCCACGTCAAATTGCCAGAAAGCACAACTTTTCCACAAAGAAAGGCTAACAAATTCCAAATAAACTATGAAACGATGGTGCGTGTAAAAGTTAGACCTGAATGCTGGCCTTCATATAGACAAAGAGACTATGAGAAGGAATCATCAATCCCTTTTCATAAATATACAGCACTCAGTAATCACATCCTCTGCTCAAATTCTCTGCATTGTATGCTCCACTGAGGCTCACATCTGGCCTAATAATGCAGTACAGATTTCATAAGGAAATGGGTGGATGCAAATAAATCGAAGATTCACCACTATTTGCTTCAGCATCATTGTAAATCTGTACCATGCTACAAATCATTGATAAAAGTTTTGAGGAAGAAGACTTTTATTCTTGAAATTTTGATGTGATCAATTTATGATCTCTCTCAGAAATCTAAATACTACAAAAAGTGATCGACTATGGCACCCGTATTTTATACTAGTCATACAACAAGTGAACGGAATTCTTCTCATACCAATCACCTGGGATCATCAAATCAGCCGAATGCTCCTGTCTCAACTTTATCATCTCCAGACAATCCCGCCAATTATAGTCTTACAGTGGCCTCAATGTCTATCTATCTCAGCGGTATCAACACGCCTCCTGATTAAGAACAAAAGCTGGCTTCTCTAGTTTGCGTACTCTGTACTAAAAAGGAGTAAAAGAAAGCCAAGCAAATCACACTTGATGGACATATTCTATCGGCTAAAGCAGATTCTTGGACAAAATTTACAAGGAGAACAGGAGAAACCTTTAGCTGATTGAGCTATAGATACCTCAAGAAACTTTATCCTGGCCCTTCAGAGAGCATCCTTCCCATTATTCTGTTGATCAACCCCATATCTGAAGTTGCCAGATTGACTCTGCATCAAAATTTCCAAATTACACCACAAATACAAAATGTCCATTCTAAAGTTTCCCCTTTTCAATCAACCAATACAACAATAAGTCTTGAATACATTTCCATGATTATAAAACCTGAAATTGTACTCTACGAAGCCCCTGCTTATTCGAATCTGAAATGACATTCAAAACCCATAATCGATAATAAGATGCTATCCACTAAATCCAAACGAAGTTTCCATAAAAGGAGAAAAAGAAGAAGTCGTATGCAGAAATTGACTAAACCTTGGACACAGCTTCAGCTATGAACTGCACAGTTTCGATCTCGTCCGATGTTCCGTCTGTAACCGCCATACAATCCCTCGGAGTTTCGAACAAGGAGAGCGAGAACTGCTTACGAACAACGCCAACGTCGAAATAAATAACACCTGAGCTGGGTACGTCGACCCTAATCCCTTTCACCGGAAACCAAAGAAACAACTCCTGCGCCGAAATCCCCGACAACGCACCGATCTGTCCGTAGCTCAAAGTCCCAGAAACATTCCTGTCGTAATGCAATTCGTTCTCGAACTTGGCGTTGCAGGCCTGATCCAGGTGGACCTCGAACCGACCAGTATCGTCGACGAAAAATTCCCTTATGCCCTTTGGCAATAGACCCATGGGCAACCCGTGATCCTTCAGGGTCTCGTAGATTGACTCTTGCTCCACCGAGCCTACACATTCCGGTATTGCGATCACCAATGGAGCAACAAACCAGAGTAATGGCACCAGAGAAAACATGATGCTTTGCTTCTGGTAGTGAGAGTATCTAGGTGGGTAAAAACAAGAATTAAATGAAGCAAGTTTTGAGGTACTGCTTGTGTTATGTTCTGATTGAAATCAAGGGTTAGGGTTTAAGGATTGTTCCAGAGAGAAACAGAGATGATAAGAAATGGAAAACTCGGCAGAAGGAGACAGTTTGTGCCAGCGCGAGTACAGAGAGGATGACGAGAATTATCAATTATTGGTAGTGAATGTGGGGTCCAGTATTTTTTAAGTTCTCACTCTTTGTTACCAGGCTTGTGGTAACAAATGGTACGGATTACGGTGTCTTATTTTGTCACATAAATTTTAGATATTTATTCTGATAAGTGGTAACAAATGGTACCGGAGATTGGACGGATCTTTTGTTTAATGTTACGGTGTTTTATTTTGTCATATAAATTTCAGATATTTATTTATATAAATTTTACATTTATTTATACAAGATTCATATAGAACTCACGTAAATAATTAGCTAAAATTTATATGACAAATAAAACATCACATATTAAACGGAAAATTCAAACTCAGCGTGGCTACATGTAAACTGTTGTAATTTACATGATATACTCCGAAAAGCGTTGTGGCATGTGGGTAGAGGGGTAAGTGGTGGGTGTCTCGGGTTGTTTTGTTTGAGCACAACTGGAAATAAAATACACGCGCTTGAAAGGAGAGTTTGGAAGTTCAGGCTAGCTCCGGAGTCCTGAAAACGACGCCGTCAATGAGGTGGGCCAGAGCACGGGAAGAGAGTGGCAAAAGGGGGGCGTGAAGGTGACATGAGTATGTTTCGTCATCGCAGATAATAGCCACTTATTTCAGTTGGTATTTTAACCTTAAGCATGCCTGTCGTCTTTAAATTATGGTTTTCTATAGTACGTGATTATGGTTTGCTTCAACGTATGCATTATTTTTGCTTCTAACGGTAAATTTTCCCCACTTGTTTCATTATGATTTTCGTATGTTCCGACAATTGTATGACAGATGATGCAAGATATTGAGTGAATAAATGACTTAGAATTTAAATAATTATAAAAAAAGTTATCATGATAATACATCGTATACATAATCAAATCAAGTAATGTACTACCAGAAAAGAATTGTCAATCCATTTAGAAAGTGTAATCAATAAGTAAACTTTATTAGAGTCTTTTAGGAGCTTGTTAAGTGGGTCTTCTTTAGCTTGTATTGGATATTAGGACACGAGTGGTAACTTTGAACTCTGACGAGAAATTAGGGTTAGTCTTTCGGTGAGTTTTAGATTTAGAAGAGAAAAAGTTGTTGACAGATTATGAATAGATTATTAGAACGCCGAGTCCCTTACCAGAAAGTATTAAGAATTAGTAGAGACTTTAGATAAATATAAGATTCATATAGTATGTATTTAGGAGACAAGGTGGACAGGGACTAGTAAAAGAGACAATACAAGAAGCCATGGTAGCAATGGAGATTAAGGTGCCACACGCCAAGATAAGCTTACTTTACCAAGCGGACCTATTACAAGGCAACGTGAAGCAAGGCTTAAACAAGCACTTCAAGAGTTTGTTCAAAGTCACATTGATGACAAGGCCGAACCATCCATGGAGAATTCAAGTGAAGTAGTCAAGCTTCTGATTCTTCTAGAGAGGGCGTGTGGAGGGGCTAATACTTAGCCAAATTTTAAGACAAGTTCAAATATTCTAATGGTTAATACATTGGGCTTGTTATTTATCTTTTATTTATTAGGGTCAAAGACTTGTTATGTACTGGATATTTATTTATAAGCTTGCCTTAGTTTATTTTATGCTAGTTTTGGACAACCAAGCGTGTGGGCCTAAAAAGAGTGCTCCATTAGGCTAATTCTCCCTTAGGTTTATTTAAGTTATTTTGATCTTATTTAAGTTAGTTTAGCTCAATTCTAAGTGGATTAGGATCAGATTGCATTATTGGGCTATAACTCCTAAACTAGTTAGGATTAGGCTTCATTAAATGAGCTTGTAACCTATTCCTTTTAGGGTTAGGACGTGGGTAAGGGTATAATACGTTATTTTATCCTTGTAAACATTAGATTAGTTGATTAATGAAATTCAGAGATATTCTTTTCAAAAAAGGCGTGTTCTTTTTGTTGTTACTTCAAGGATTGCATCACTTATCAAGGTAATCGCTTGTGGCGTGTTCAATTCTTCTGTTTTCTTTGGGTTTGGGTCTCAATTTCATATAATTGGGGTTTGAACTAGCATTTTCTTATAATAGAAAGATTGTGGTTTTGATTTAATAGGATTAGGGGGTTTCAAGAATCTTGTTTTCTTGAGATTTCCGTATCAGTTGGTATCAGAGCTTTGGCTTAATTCCATTGAACTCATACGTATCTTTCATTGTTATCTTTGTTGATTCCTTAGAAAAATCACAAAAAATAGGGTTTAATTGCTTGGAACGAACCTGCCATTGTTGGTTATTTATGTTCCTGTTTCTTTAATTGATTATTTGTTTTCTTGATCATCAATAAAAAAAAAAGTGAACAGTAGAAAGAAAAGAAAAGAAATTTCAAGATTGATTAAGAAACATCCAAGATTGTGAATTTTTGAATCTTTGTTTAATCTTTCATTCAAGATTTGTTCTTATCATTCAAGATTCATCTAAATTGTCTTTCTTTCATTCAAGAACCTATCAAGAAACATACAAGATTGTGATTCTTTGAATCTTTGTTTGATCTTTCATTCAAGATTCATCTAGATTGTCATTTCATTTAAGGACCTATCAAGAAACGTTTTCTTTGAATCTTTTGTTCAATTCTTGGGATTTTGGGCAGATTGGGATATAAAATAAAAATAATAAAAAAAGAAAAATAATTTGGTCTCAGGTTTGGTGAGTTTTATCATATTTTTGTTTGTCTTTATTTGTTTCTTGGTTTATTTCTTGTTTTGGAACCTATCTTTGCTTCTCTACATTGATTTGAACAATTTTTGCACTCATAATTGTTCAATTGACACAATAATCGTTGCCTACACTACTCTTCATCCGTGTATTGGCACTTTGATTTATTTATTTTCGTCCGTACAATATTTTGCTTCTAGATTTGTTTCATCTATTTGTTTTCTTTATTAAGGTCGTTATCTTTGTGCTTTCTACTTGAACTTGTTGCTTGTTGATCTTATTGATCTTGTTAAAGTGATCCTGAAAAGTAACAATAAAGGAGGCACTTGAGTGGAAAAAGGCAAGAGTGTGAGATTATATAGTGAAAAGTCATTTTATTGTGTGAAACACGAGTAGGAAATTCTATTTTAGAGAGAAACACGTGAGGGAGTGTTGTGAGGTTTCTAACGTTTTCTTGTAGGAATTAATCATGTCTCATAATAGCAGCAAAGATGGAAAGAGTGATGGGAGTGAAGAGGACCAACGAAATACATTCTTTACACTTGAAGCAATGCAAAATCAGTTCAAATGAATAGAGACTATGTTCCTTGAAGTCAAAGACAAGTTTGAGCAGCAAGATAGAAATTTAAAAAGGCAAGATAGGCTTCTCAGAACTATTCAAGCCAAATCTTCAGGGAATAATGGGACAAGAAGAAGAGAGAACCCTCTAGGTCATAATCATTATCACTATGAGAAGGAGCAAGAAGAAGATGGATTTGATGAGGAAGAGTGGTATGGAGGCCGAAACAATGCAAGAGGTGGTAGAGGAGATAAAGGCCGAAATAGAGGTGGTTATAAAGGAAGAGCTGAAAGAGGCAGAGAGGAGGAAGAGACTGAAAAGGTAGATAGAAACATTGGTAGCATCAAAATGAAGATGTCACCATTTCAAGGAAGGAATGATGCAGATGCCTACTTGGAGTGGGAAAGGAAAGTAGAAAGGATATTTGCCTGCCACAACTATTCTGAGGAGAAGAAGGTGAAGCTGGTGGCAGTTGAGTTCTCTGATTATGCTGCTATTTGGTGGGATCAATTGATCGTTAGTAAAAGACGAACTGGACAAAGACCGGTTGAAACCTGGGATGAGATGAAACACATCATGAAAAAGAGATTCGTGCCAAGTTACTACTATAAGGAGTTGCATCAAAAACTCCAAACATTGAGGCAAGGCATGAAGAGCGTGGAAGATTACCACAAGGAGATGGAGATAGCTATGATAAGAGCCAACATAGAGGAGGATAGAAAGGCTACAATGGCTCGGTTCCTTGCTGGTCTAAACAAAGAGGTAGCCAACGTGGTACTGTTGTCGCCTGCAACCAAATATAAAAAGAAACCAACTTCCTGCAACACAAATTAATCTAATAGTGAAAAGTAGGGATCGTTCCCACAAGGAATTCAGACGTTAGTAGTTACACAATAAAAGGGGGGTTTTGTAATTGTGAATTAAACAGAATTTAATTGGAAATTGAAATTGAAAAATAACTAAAAACAAAATAATGAGAATTTAACAATCAATATAAATAAATCTTGGTTTCCGGTCTCCTTCGTTATTGAACTTGTGTTGATCATCGATACTAAAAATAACCAATTTATTAGTTCAGCATTCATTGTGATAAATTTCTTTACCTATTTTCTCTTATATTTAGTTAACCAAAACATGTATTTGAATTAACCCTTATTAATTAATAACCTTGATACGATATCAGATTTAATTAATTAATAGCTTTACGAATTAAGATAATCGACGAACTAGACAACATACATACGATGAATATTTAGCCTAGATAATTATTTTTCCTAGAATCATATCCCTAACGTAGTAGACAAAAATCCTAGTCACTACTTTTAATTAAAAGAATTGAACGCCAACCTTTTTAATCTAGCGATTGATTGAATAAAAACATAAACTAGTTGCACACTTAGTTGTCAAATTAAACAATCAAATAATGACCCAGAAAATAATTAATACTTTACTAATAAATCGATTGAAATAAAGAACAAATTCTCACAACATACAAAGTTCAATAACTAGGATTCCGTAAACCAAGAAATAAAAGTTTAGTTACCCAACATTATGATTTTCCTAACTATTCTTCTGCCCCTCCACAGTAGCGTTTTGGTTTTTATCTCTATGTGCTGAGTTTTAAAGCCCATCTCATTGTAACTCGTTAACTTCCTGGGTCACACATAAAGAGTTTTCGTTTTGGTCTTGGGCTGTCTTGCTTCTGCATTTTAAGTTTCTGGTTGTTGCACGAGGTCATGTCTAATTAGGGTCAACGTCTAGCTCAGCTCTTTTTATCCCAAAATTGTCGCAGTTCTTTCTATTTGGTTCCAAAATACACCTTGACATAAAACAAGATTAATTTCCATTAAGTATAACTTCAAACCTCAAGAATAAAGAAAATTAACACACAAAAAGATAGAAAATAAAGACACTAACAAACTCCCCCACACTTAACCTTTTGCTCGCCCTTGAACAAATTAAACATGACCATCAAATTCTATCAATTGGTTTTCAAAGAAACTAAACGAATGCAATCATTCAAACTTTGTCCAATCAAATATCAAGCTACCACACACATCATGTTTAGTTTTCATCGATGCACATAAACAAACTCAACTTATGAAACTATCATTCAAAGATAAGCATAAACTCATAATGGATTTTCCTCACAAAATTCACTCATTTCACTCAAGTGTTTATAGGTTGTGTTTTGCTCAAAACTCCCTATAGGAAATCACACTACCATAGGCTTGCAAATACACCAATTCTCTTTTACAGTGATTACATGCTAAAATAGATCAAAAGGGCTTTATTTGAGGTTGTAATAGGGCAAAGGTTAAGGTGAGTCAAAGGGATTTTTGAGGGGTTCTTCACAAGCAATCATAAAACACTAAATATACAAAGGGAAAACAAAATGTATTTTTGAGAATTGCATGAAAAAAAACTAACTACTCAAAATTTGTTATTGCTACTATACTTGATCCTTTTATTTTTCTTTTTCTTTTTTTTTTCTTTTTTCTTTTTTTTTCTTTTTTTTTTGAATACTAAGGAAACAATAATCAATAACAGTAGCTAAATACAATGTTCTCTATGAGTAGAAGTACCAATAAACTCGTCTTAGAAAATAAAATAAAGCCAAAAGTCTCAAAACTAGCTAACTTAGTACTTTATTAAAATTGTGAATAGGTATGGCTAACAGGGTTTGATGTTTCAGACTGAGGTGTTTTTTCTTAAGAAACAAAAGGGGTAAAGGCCCAAAGGGGTTTGCAAGGGTAAATAAGAAAGATGGGTCATTTAAATCAAGGGCTAAAAGAAAAATGGCCTTAATCATTTCTATTTAGCATGCATCTAATAGATTTAAACCAGTTAAGAGCAAGTTCTGAAGGTAATCACCTAAGGGGGTATCACACACATAAAGAAATGAAATGAATTTTGAATGGAGTCATATTGGCTCAAATCCTCACATAGGCTCAACTGAAAATCCATTATGCTTTTATACATTACCTAATCACTCAAGCATCAATTTTTAAGCAAGCTTATGTAACCAACTACTTTAATCAATCAACATGATTCACCTTCTATTCAATTGGCCTAATTTGACTTCAAGCACACAGTTCAGTCTCATTTCAACTATTAAGATAGAATTTCATGGTTTAACACACATCACATGCAAATTAAAAGACAGAAAAAGAAAAAAGATTTAAATCAAAATGAACAAAGAAACAGTAACAGTAAATTCAAACACACAGTCACATAAACATTCATTGTTTCCCCCCCACACTTAATCTACATTGTCCTCGATGTACTTGAAAAAAGAAAAACATAAAAAATAAAGGAAATAAAGGTGTAAGAAGCTTATTTGTTAATGCATCAAGGTGTTGGTGGAAAAGGCGGTTGAATTTCTGATGTTCGAAGAAAGCGAGCTGGTTGTGCTCCAATCTGTCTAATCTGTGCTCCATGCGCTGTAGGAGTGCTAAAATAGTCGGCTCACTTTCAGAAGGATGGGTTGTGGTAGGAGCTGATTGTTGTGAAGTTGTGCCCGTGGAAATGTTGGTAGATGCATTTCTTCTTCTTCGCCTATGCGGACGAGGAGCAGGTTGTACAGCCAGTCCAGATGGGGCAAATGAGTATCCATCAGCTTCATCAGTAACTACAAGTCCCGTCCTGTACAAACACTCAAAATCCAATGGTTCCATCTCACAAGCAACTGTGAGGTTATTGTTTTCAACATCTAAAACTCCAAGATTAACAGCAAGTTGAGTGATATATGAACCTAAGATTAAAGCTGGATTTTTCTTTTTCAATATGGAATGCACTTGAGTGAGTATCCAAAAACCCAAATTAATTGGGACATCATTTTCCATGCACCATAGAATTGTCTACGACCAGAAAAATTGTAAACCAGAAAACGATGCATGTATTTCAAAGCTGGTTTGCGAAGAAAAGAACTTTTTGAACTGCACGAGTTATACTTATCAGAATCAACAGACCATTCTGACCACAATGTATATGGATCAAATTTCGGCATATAATCACAATAACCCTTTAAAAATGCATCACTTTTAGCCATAGATTTTAAAACAAATTTCATTGTTGCATAAATTGAAGCAACTGAAAATGAATGCCATTGATTCATAAGTCTACACTTGATCATACCAGGCGCAAACGAGTTGAAATTTGGATCATCTAACTTGAAATGAAAAGTGGCATAAAACTCCCTAGTCAATTCCACATATGCAGGATATTGAACATTAGCGTAATGCATCCAACCCATTCGGTCCACATAATTTTTAATTTCGGAACAAATATTCAGAGTTTCCAAAGTTTTATCATGTATAAACTTACAAGGATTTATAGGCCTATCGCAGACAATTTCAAATCGATTCTTGTCACTTTTTCGATGAAACGAATTAAAGTTATCAACTGTCAATTTCAACCTACTTTGGAAAACAACATTTTTACCTTTTCTGCTACGGCTGCGTGTTGTAGGAAGAATTTCGCCACAATCTGCGTCGACAGTCTGTTCTTCCTTTGCTATTTCTGTTTGTTGCTGTTCCACATTTGTGTCATAGTCAGAGTCTCCTGGAATTGCAGGTGGCTGTATATCTGTTGATAAAGGTGGAGAATCTGCAGAAGATGGTGATGCTGGACTATCATCAACATTGATGGGATTAGCTGAAGAACAAAGTTGCTGCAAATGTTTAGAGAGCCTTAGGGTATTAAGCTTACTTGATCTTCTAGGTGGCATGAAGCTGGACTGTTGTTGGTGAGTAATGGACAAACTTTAAAGGTTGTGGAGTGCTATGGCAGAGAGAAAGAAGGTGCGGTTTGTGCTGTGACAATTTATCAAACACTTGGTGGGCGAGTTACTACAAAAGAACAAAATTTCTGGAATTTCTGTCGTGCTTCTCTTGTGCAGACAACGTGTTTACAATGGAATTGTAGAATCCCCAAATGCCCTCCACGAAAGTGAAATGAAGCTTCTACTGTGCCTGCTCTTTACCACACTTGCTCTCTACTGTAGCTCTATGGGATTGGTTCACGCTTTTGTAGGTTTAACTATCTTGATCTCTGCTCTCTTTGTCACACACGTAGCTCTCCTCACTGTTGCCTCCCTACACTTCTCTTCTGCCTGCGTGTTTTGGAATGAAACACACGACTCTTCTAGCAAAAAGCCATGACCCAGATAACTCTAATTATCCCTTCAATATACAACGCACAAGTGACATGAGGAGACGCAACCTTTTATTCAAAACGCAGAGGGTGACAAAATGGCAAGGAAGTTGGGAGTTTTGAAAGCTACAGTTGCTTGGACCACCAATTTAATGGTCCTAATGAAAATAATGCTAACAAGTGGTTGATTTTATGAAGCTTGCATTCTCTCCATTAGAAACGAAAACAATGCCCAAGGAAATATGTAATTGACAATTAATAGGTTAATGAACAACTGTTTAATGAATGTTCACAAAAGGGGCTAAATCAACGTAATTTAAAAAAAACTATGATAAATAAAAATGAAAAAATGAAAATAAAAACTTAAATGAAAATAAATCTTGAGGTGCCTCTCAAGAGCGCTTCTTTAACGTCATATTAGCTAGACAAAAAAATCATTAACTTACTCAGAGTAAACTGGCTTAGCCAGTTCAATTTCTTCCGCAGTTTCAACCTGTAAATTCTCATAATACAATTTCAATCGATGTCCATTAACTTTAAACACTTTAAAAGTGTCCAAACTCTGAATTTCAACTGCACCATGTGAGAAAACATTAGTAACAACAAATGGACCTATCCAACGAGATCGTAATTTACTAGGAAAGATCTTTAGTTTAGAGTGATAAAGAAAGATCTTTTGACCTATGGAAAATTCTTTTTTGATTAAGGTTTTATCATGAAAGGCCTTAGTATTTTCTTTATAGATTTTTACACTCTCATAAGCTTCATTACGTATCTCTTCCAACTCTTGCAATTGTAATTTTCGATTAATTCCAATCTCAGTTAAATTCAAATTGCATTGTTTGACAGCCCAATAAGCCTTATGTACCAATTCTACAGGTAAGTGACAAGGTTTTCCGAATACTAACTTGTATGGTGACATACCAATATGCTGTCCTGTATGCCCATAGCGCATCGTCTAAACGCAAACTCCGATCCTTCCTGTTAGGATTAACCATTTTCTCCAAAATTGATTTGATTTCCCTGTTAGAAACTTCAGCTTGTCCACTTGTCTGGGGATGGTATGCTGTTGAAGTTTGATGCGTAACATCATATTTCTTCAGTGAAGCCTCAAAAATTCGATTACAAAAATGAGTCCTGCGCTCACTGATTATTGCTCTAGGCACCCCAAACCTGAAAAAAATATGAGATTTAACAAAATCAACAACAACTTTAGCATTATCAGTATGAGTAGCCTTAGCTTCAACCCATTTTGAAACATAATCCACAACAACGAGAATATATGTCTTACCGAAAGATGAAGGTGGCCCATAAAATCAATTCCCCACACATCAAAAATTTCACATACCAGGATATTCGTGAGCAGCATTTGGTCTTTTGGTCCTAAACCACCTGTTCTTTGACATAGATCACAAGACTTGCAAAATATATAAGAATCATAAAACAATTTAGGCCAAAAAAAACCACATTCAAGCACCTTACGGGCTATCCTTCTAGGACCAAAGTGTCCATCACTTGCAAAAGAATGGAAAATTTTCAATATAGAAGGGATCTCATCATCAGATACACATCGCCTAATAATTTGATCAGAACAATATTTCCACAGATGTGGCTCATCCCATGCATAATATTTAGCCTCTCTTTTGATTTTATCTTTTTCAGCTTGTGATAAAGTACTAGGTAAAGACTTGGTAATCAGAAAATTGACTATGTCAGCATACCAAGGTGTTACATGTTGTGTGGCAAATAAATGTTCATATGGCTGTCTAAAGTTGTGTCTAGATGGATATGACTAAGGTGATCTGCAACCAGATTTTCGGTTCCCTTTTTGTCCCGTATCTCCACATCAAATTCTTGCAGTAATAGAATCCAACGAATAAGACATGGCTTTGCTTCCTTTTTGGACAACAAATACTTCAACATAGCATGATCTGAATAAACTATGACATGTGTGCCCAATAGATATGAACAAAACTTCTTTAGCCCTAAAACAACTGCCAATAATTATTTTTCTAATGTCGAATAGTTTTTCTGGGCGTCGTTTAGCATAATCGAAGCATAGTAAATCACATGCAGTGTTCTATTCATCCTTTGCCCTAGAACAACGCCTAACGCATAGTCACTTGCTTCGTACATTATCCCAAATGGAAGACTCCAATATGGGGGCTGGATTATTGAAGCAGAAATTAGCTTCTCTTTTAATTCATCAGATGCTTTCCTACATGCTTCGTCAAACTTGAACTCCACATCTTTTTGAAGTGACTTGCATAAAGGTTGTGTGGTCTTCGAAAAGTCTTTTATAAAGCGTCGATAGAAACCTGCATGTCTAAGAAAAGAACGAACTTCTCGTACACTTATAGGGTAAGGAAGAGATTTAATGATTTCTATCTTAGCCTTATCAACCTCAATTTCCTTGGAAGACACTATATGGCCTAAGATTATCCCTTAATTAACCGTAAATAACTTTTTTCATAATTCAGAATCAAATTATTTTCAATGCAATGTTTCAAAATTTTCTCAAGGTTAATCAAGCAAGTATCAAAAGACTCACCATAAACTGTAAAGTCGTCTATAAAAACTTCAATACAGTCATCCACATAATTAGAAAAAAATACTTACCATACACCTTTGGAATGTGGCAGGTGCATTACATAGTCCAAAAGGCATTCTTCGATATGCAAAGGTGCCAAAAGGACATGTGAAAGTCATTTTGTCCTGGTCCTCTCGTGCAACAAAAATTTGGTGATAACCTGAGTAACCATCTAAACAACAATAATGAGTTTTCCCTGCAAGTTTTTCAAGCATCTAGTCAATAAAAGGAAGTGGAAAATGATCTTTACCAGTAACATAATTTAACTTCCGGTAATCGATACAAACCCTCCACCCATTTTGCACACCGGTGGGCACCAATTCACCTGACGTGTTCTCCACCACGGTTACTCTAGTTTTCTTAGGAACCACTTATACTGGACTTACCCATTTACTATATGAAATTGGATAGATTATTCCAGCATCGAGGAGCTTTAGAATCCCCTTCTTGACTACCTCCATCATTGGTGGATTCAATCTTCGTTGTGGCTGTCTTATTTCCTTAGCTCCATCTTCCAATAAAATTCAGTGCATACAAATTGATGGGCTAATCCCTTTCAAATCTGCCACAGTCCTTCCAAAAGCATCTTTGTAAATTTTCAACATACCTAATAACTGTGTTTCCTGCAAAGATGTCAGTGTGCTCGAAATAATAACAGGAAGAGTTTCATGCTCATCTAAATACACATATTTCAAGTTACCTGGAAGAGACTTCAACTCTAATTTTGGTGGCTGTATGAGAGATGGCAACAACTTCGAATTATTTCTATTTAGTTCTAGAAAACGTACCTGTTCCTCCAAGAATTTGCTCCGCTATAAAATCTGGATAGTGGTATCCAACTCTTCAGGAATGGCAAGAAAATCGGCTAGTGTTTTTCCTTCCTGAATATCCAAGCTATTTTCCAATGCAATCTATAATTTATCTGGTCCATCTAAACGAAATGTTTCCTACACTAGAGTATCAAGAAAACTCACAGAAACAAAAGATTGATCATCATTAGGAAATTTCATGGCATCATAAATATTGAACTTAATCACATCACCATCAAACTCCATAGTCAAAGACCCATCATAGACATCAATTTTTGTTCTGGAAGTTTTCAAAAATGGTCTTCCCAATAAAATTGGGACTGAAGTGGATGAATCTTCATTACCCATCTGTAAGATATAAAAGTTAGCAGGAAAAATCATATTATCAACTTGAACTAGGACATCCTCCAAAACACCCTTTAGATAGGCATTAGATCGATCAACAAGTTGGATTATGACACCAGTTTCTTTCAGAGGCCCCATATCCAAAGAATCATAAATAGATTGAGGCATAACATTAATTGACGCACCTAAATCCAACAATGCTTTCTCAATTTTCAGATTACCTATTTTACAAGGGATTGTGAACATACCTGGATCTGGACATTTAGGAGGTAACTTCTTTTGAGACACAGCAGAAACATTCTCACCCAGTCGCACCTTTTCATTGCCGCTTAAATTTCTCTTTGAGGCACAGAGTTCCTTAAGAAATTTAGCATAACGAGGAATTTGTTTAATAGCATCAAGCAAAGGAATATTTACCTGTACCTTGCGAAAAGTTTCCAATTTTTTTTTCTATTGCTCCTCCTTCTTCTGTTTGGCAAAACGACTAGGAAAAGTATGTTGTACACTGAACTTAGGCGTGACAATGCAAGAATCACCCTCCTTTTTCTCTTTTGATTGCTTTGGAACTTCTTTCTCTACTTCTTCTTCAACCTCTCACTTAGAAACCTTTAGGGTAGGTTCCTTTAACTCTTTACCACTTCGAAGTGTGATAGCACAAGCGCTCTTCTTTGGATTCATCTCAAGTTGAGAAGGGAGCTTTCTTGAATTTTGTGCCTCCAACCTATTGATGGCAATCGCCATTTGGCTTATTTGAGTCTCAAGATTCTGTATGCTAGCTTGTGTATCTTGTTGAAATTTCATGGTGTTCTGTTGAAAGTTCACAGTATTCGTGGCCAAGGTCTTGACTATGTTCTCCAAATAATTATTTTCACCAGAACTTTGTCCCATTTGCTGTTGCTGTCTAGGCACATAAGGTTGTTTATATGATTGAAAATTAGAACTTACTTGTTATCCCTAATTGTTGCCATAACAGAGGTTTGGATGATCTCGCCAACCCGAATTATATGTGTTTGAAAATGGGTCATACTTCCTCTAAGGTTGTCCCAAATAACCACTCATTGCCTTGGCTTCTTCAACATGGTCTTCTTGTAAAGTGGGACACATATCTATGGGATGGCTAACCATAGAACAAATTCCACAAGTCTTAACTTCCTCTTTCCTAGATACCGCGAGTTGACGTACCAAAGAAGTCAAATCATCTAATCTTCTTTCCAACGAGGAAACTCCCATCTCATTAACATGTCTTGAACCATAATCATTTTGAGCTCCAAACTGTTGAGAGTTAGAAGCCGTAGTTGAGATTAAATCCCATGCCGCGGCTGGTGTTTCATCAACTAGCACTCCTCCACTTGCAGCATCTATCATACTCCTTTCAGTCGGTGAAAGACCTTCATAAAAGTATTGAATCAACAGTTGCTCGCTGATTTGATGATAGGGCAACTTGCACACAGCTTCTTAAATCTCTCCCAATATTCATATAATGACTCCCTAGTGTTTTGTCGGATACCACAAATTTCTTTTCTAATATTGGCGGCCTTGGCAGCTGGGAAAAACTTCCCTAAAAATAATTTCATCTCTGCCCATGTTCTAATACTCCCAGCAGGTAAATAATATAACCAATCTTGGGCATCATCCTTCAAAGAAAAGGGAAAAGCCCTCATCTTTATCTGCTCTTCAGTGACATTAGTAGGCTTCATCCCCATACAAACAACATCAAACTCCTTCAAGTGCTTATAAAGATCTTCTCCCAATGTACCTCAGAAAGTGGGTAACAAGTGAATCAGTCCCGACTTCAACTTAAAATTGTTATTATTGCCCAAATTTGGAAAATTAATGCAATGAGGCTGTCGGTCCTCAGCTAGAGCAGCCAGATGGCGTAAAGTGTGATTTTCATCTGTGTTCCTTTCCCTCTGTCCTTCATCTCTCAGTACTTGCTGTCTTTCTTTCGTCTGCTTTCTTAATTCCTTTACTGTTTTCTCAATTTCAGGATTGTACTGCAAATTTTCAGACTGATTCGAACGTGTAACGTACATAAACCGTAAAAAATTCCCCAGCAACGGCACTAAAATTTGGTGCTACTATCGCCTGCAACCAAATATAAATAGAAACCAACTTGCTGCAACACAAATTAATGTAGTAGTGGAAAGTAGGGATCGTTCCCACGAGGAATTCAGACGTTAGTAGTTACGTAATAAAAGGGGAGATTTGTAATTGTGAATTAAACAGAATTTAATTGGAAATTACAATTAAAAAATAACTATAAAAATAATGAGAATTTAATAATCAATAGAAATAAACCTTGGTTTCTAGTCTCCTTCATTATTGAACTTGCTTTGATGATCGACACTAAAAATAACCAATTTATTAGTTCAGTATTCATCGTGATAAATTTCTTTACCTATTTTCTCTTATGTTTAGTTAACTAAAACATGTATTTGAATTAACCCTTCTTAATTAATAACCTGGATACCATATCAGATTTAATTAATTAATAACTTTACGAATTAAGAAAATCAACGAACTAGAAAACATACATATGATGTATATTTAGCCTAGACAATTATTTTTCGTAGAATCATGTCCTTAACGTAGTAGACAAAAATCCTAGTCGCTACTTTTGATTAAAAGAATTGAACACCAACCTTTTTAATCTAGCGATTGATTGAATAAAAACACAAACTAGTTGCACACCTAGCTGTCAAATTAAACAATCAAATAATGACCCAGAAAAATAATTAATACTTCAAAAATAAATCGATTGAAATAAAGAACAAAATTCTTACATCATGCAAAGTTCAATAACTAGGATTCCCTAAACCAAGAAATAAAAGTTTAGTTACCCAACATCATGATTTTCCTAACTATTCTGACTGTCACTAGCGTTGGGACCATCATGGGTGATGCTCTCTTCTTTTCTATTTGCTACAACCTTCTTTCTCAGTCTCTCTACTGTTGCGTGATTTTCTTTACTATCTGCCACCGCCCTCTCTTTTATTCTCTAATGCAGCCGTCTCTATTCTTGCCTGTACTGTGCGTCTCTTTTCTTTTAATTTAATGTTGGTTCTTCTTTTAAAATGACATGCCACTGGGTTGTTGGACCAATGGAGGTTGACAAATTAAATTTGTTGGACCCCAAATCGGTGTAATTATTTTGATGCATGATTTGATTTTCATTTTTGTGGTCTTGTTAGATTAGTGAATTGGAATTGAATTATGCTAAGGTTAGTATTAATTCAAGGATAATTAAGTTATTAAATTTTGGCCTAAAGTAGGATTAAATTGTAGTAAAAGTAAAAGAGGGGTAATTTTGGAATAACACTTAAACC
>JAOQMQ010000009.1:5904214-5916817 GCA_027563845.1 Erythroxylum subrotundum | reverse complement strand
TTTTGGATTTCAAATTGTTAACAGTTGCATGTAGAGGTTTGAGTTGTGAAATTAAAAGAATATGAGCTCAGGTCTGTAAATCGCTCACTTTTGCTTCCGAACGAGTCTTCTTACAAATTTTCTCTTATCCAAGTCTCTCCTACCCGCTCAAGTTTCCGGCTTCCGTGTCCTATATTAGGCTCCGGAAACGGGGTCCAACAATTTTCATTGCCTCCTTGTCTACTTCTTCATGCTTTTCTAATCTTTATATGTTCTCCTCTTTAGCATCTTTAGCATCAAATGTTTTATCCACTCATAAATGGTATGACTAAAAGTCCACTTCCTCATGCTTTTCTAACCTTTATATGTTCTCCACTTTAGCATCAAATGTTTTATCCACTCATAAATGGTATGACTAAAATTTAATTTCTTGGGGTTCATCTTTATATGAATATAAAGTTTGACTTGGCGTCTTTCACCATCCATTTTAGCTAGTTAGGTAACTGGCAACTCCAGATTGTGAATGGATACACTATTTAATAGGATTAGTTTTTAATTGTCACCAAAGTACGTAGTTTTTTCAACTATCTCCATAAAAACATAAATTGCTTTGAAACCTCTTCCATATAGATCATATGGTTATTATTAAAATTGAGGTTGTTCTTAGAACCTAAGTGGTCCCATAGGTCTACTTACTCTATCTCCTTGTTACTCTTGAAAGATATTGGATTGTTAATCAATCTTAGATTATACATATAAGAAAATTGATCATTTATACTATATCCTCCATAGGTAGTCATATAATTAGTATTTTTATAGTAATATGAGGTAGACTTTACATTCATTCATACATAGGAAGGATGTCTCTAAATGTCATAATGATAACATGCCTCGTACAACCTATGTCACTATTCATTAACATCTTAATCTAGTTCTAAAGGTTATCAATTTACTCTACCAAATTTGAAACTACATCATAGTAATACCAATCTTCAAGATACAATATAGAAGAGAGCTAAACTATACAAAAATAAAGGAAAATAATAATAAAAGATTTAAAATAAAAGTAAAAACAAGGATTAATAAAATAGAAACTAATTAGTTTCCTAGCAACAATGTCAAAAACTTAATCAACTATATCTGAAGGTGTATAAAGTCAATTATAGTAAGTTATTAAAACTGGAGTAATCTATAGCATCGATCTCATACGGAACTATATTACTATGAATATTAATCTTAGCTAAAAAAAATACTAAAATAAATAAGATTTAGAAAAAATAAATATACTATTAAACTAATGGAAACAAGACAAATAAACTAATGAAGAAAGATCAAGAAAACAAATGGTAAGGCTTCGAGGTTCACTTTCATAGAATTTCAATTATCATATAAAAATAATTATCTAAGTTGAAATAGCAATTAACCTAGAATATTTAGGCCTAAGGCACACAGTTATATCTTATCACAAGTCGATGCATAATTCAACCTAATCAATTTAATTAAGCATACTTAATATATTTGGTCACAGACGGAGTTATTTCGACCCAGTGCCCCTAAGATTTAAAAATAAATAAATCAATAGCTTAAGCAACGAAAAGTCCTTATGGCTTTGACTTTGAAAGCGCAGAGTTACGTTACACTTGGACCACACAGTGTGAGCCGAATATAATGTGCATATATCCATTAACAAACAGTAAAATTGCTTCCCGGGTCAGCTGTAGCCCTTCCATGATGGAGATGTTTCCGCAGCGAAGGGATTAGTCACTGATTTCATTGGTGGATACCCTGGGGCACCAAAAAAAAAAAAAAATTGATTCCCAACACATGATAACCAATATAAACTAAGGCTTTGAAGATTAATTGTAGACAACCCAGGAATCGTGAATTTTTGTCTTAGATTCCTTTCAAGCTAAACAATCTATGGTCATGTCCTTTTTCGTACCATACGTTTTAAGTAACATTTTCCAATTAATTCCAAGCAATTGGTAAACGCTCAAGTGATGAACAACGAGATTGTCATGATCGTGTCCTAAGCTTGTAGCGAATTCCTCAAACAATTTACTGCCAGTCGAATTCTTAAGTATTTAAAAGACTAAAAACAATAGACAGACAATTCTCTAACTTGAGTCAAAGATAATATAGATAAGTACCTTTTCAATTTTCTTGAGTTCATATGTTTGTGATACTCTTTCTGCGTGCTAATGAATTTTTTTATTTAGTAATATATGTGTCTTGGTTTATTTTGTTTAATTATCTTCTTTCGTGTATGTATGTATTTAATAGAATTGTGAAAGGAAAGCTATTGATTGACAGAGGGCAGAAGCTATTGATTTAATTGATATTATGCTTCGCTTTGAATTTCTCTTTGTGTTGTATCTTATGATAAAGATCTTGAGAATCATAAATGGCTTATCTCAAGTTTTACAGAAAAAAGATCAAAATATAGTGAATGCAATGCATTTGGTTAAAGTCTCAAAATGTCATTTGCAACAAGCTAGAGATAATGGTTGGGAGTCTTTATTGAAACAAGTCATTGACTTTTGTGGTGAAAATAATGTAAGTGTGATACATATGCAAGATATGTTTATAGTTAGAGGGAGATCAAGGCATAGAAGCGAAGATATGACAAATCTTTATCACTATCGTGTTGAGTTTTTCTATTCTGTGATTGACATACAACTTCAAGAGCTTAACAATCGATTTGATAAAGTCAATACAAGTTTGCTTTTATGTATGGCATGTCTTGATCTTAAAGACTCCTTTTCTGCATTTGACATGGACAAATTGATTGAACTTGCAAAGTTCTATCCATCAGAGTTTCCTCTTATTGTTGTAATTGAACTTGAATATCAACTTGGGAATTTTATCATTGATGTACGTATAGATAAGAATTTCTCTTAATTGAGTGGAATTGGAGACCTTGCTAAGAGAATGGTGGCTACAAGAAAGCATCATTTATTCCCTTTGGTTTATTTGTTAGTCAAATTGTCATTACTTTTACCAGTTGTTACAACCACAGTGGAAAGAGTTTTCTCCGCAATGAAAATTATCAAGAGTTCACTTCGTAATAAAATGAGAGATGATCTATTGAATGATTGTTTAGTATGTTACATTGAAAGAGATGTATTTGCAAATATTGACAATGATCTTGTTATGAAAAGATTTCAATATATGAAAAGTAGACGAGGATTATTGTAATTTTAACTAGTTTATATTCTTAATAAAACTTTATTTTTTATTTATTTTTGATATAAAAATTTTTGTGAAATCTATGGGCCCTCTTATCTTAAATTTCTGGCTCCGTCACTGTGTTTGGTTATCACTAAAATCTAAGATATTGTCATTCTCTAATGCTAAAATGTTTATTCTCCTTGTTCATGAATCATACTTTATATGTCTATCCTTTATACAATTCCTTTTATTGAATCTAAGGTGATGAGTCATAATTCTAACACTAAGAACAAATAGAATAAATTTAACCAAACATTAGTTAAAATATGCATTTAATAATCAAAAGATCCATTGTAACTTACATCCTTAATCTTGTGTAGGGTTTTAACCATTGTTATGAAAACTATACCGTAAAAAATTATTATTCAAGTTATTAGATTATTAAAATACTGTAAAATTTTTATTTTACTGCTACGCTTGTCGATTAGGGTCGGTTTCCAAACAATCAACTCCTTCGTCGACGCTTGTCTGGTCTTCTCTCCTGCTGCTCCGTTAACAATGGCCTCGGTCACGATGAAATCACCGTTCTCTAAACTCCGCCCCAACGAGACCTTTTCACATCCAACGAGGCATTCACATACTGCCACCAACAAAGCCATCACCTTCTTTGGCTCCAAACTTTCTCGTAAACCGCTTTCACTTGCAGTCCACACCACTTCTAGACTCCGACCCCAACCCGTTATTTCTGCTTCTGCTCATACATTCGATGTAGTCATCATAGGTGCAGGAATCATCGGGTTGACGATTGCCAGACACTTGCTTATTGAGTCGGACCTCTCCGTTGCGGTGGTTGACAAGGCTGTTCCTTGCTCCGGTGCCACCGGTGCAGGTAACCAAAAAGAAAAAATTTGGTGATGGAAATGATTGTCATAAGAAAAGTGGCATGAAATGTTTGTGCTCTTGCCAAGTTTTAATCTTCGTGAGTAGATAGTTAAGAGTCGTTGACTTCCAATTTAGCTCATAGAGTAGTGCTTCTGCTTTGTGCATTTGAGGGACTGGCAGGTCAGGGCTACATATGGATGGTGCACAAGTCGCCAGAGAGTGATTCGTGGGGTCTCGCAGCTAGAAGCCAGAGATTATGGAAGATGTTTGCTGAAAGTGTGCGTGATCAAGGCCGGGACCCATTCGAACTATTGGGTTGGAAGACGAACGGTACTTATCAAACCAGACATTTTTGGGTCACATTTATTGCAATATCAAATGGAAACACTATAAGCCGTAAATGTTTGTTTTTAAACAAAAGGCTTTATATTTGAAGGATGTTAAGTTAAACAAACTTTTACCTTGCAGCAAAGGTTTCATCCATGTTATACTTGAAGCGTGCTAAGTTAACTGTTCGGGTTTTGGAGGCGTTTTGGCTTCTGAACATTTGTCCGATTGGTTTTCCAATGGTTTTGTTTCAATGTGTTTTTTATTGGATGCAATTGGACAACTCTTAGCTGTAATTAAAAGCGACTGAACTTGTTTGATGGTTTTTATTTCTGTTGAACTCTGTGATGGGATATCTTTAAGTGAAAAGGTGCGTGATTTATATCCATTCGATTAATCTTCTGCTTTATGGGTTCTTGTCAGGAAGTTTACTAGTTGGTCGAACCC
Organism: Erythroxylum subrotundum; assembly: GCA_027563845.1. NCBI lineage: Eukaryota > Viridiplantae > Streptophyta > Magnoliopsida > Malpighiales > Erythroxylaceae > Erythroxylum > Erythroxylum subrotundum. The sequence continues at coordinate 5,912,011 of JAOQMQ010000009.1, read as the reverse complement.
ATGAGGAAGCAGAGATGTTGAAGAAGAAGGTGAAGCAGTTGTCTGAAGCTGGATTGAGAGCAGAGTACTTGTCTAGTCATGATTTACTGTCAGAGGAACCAGAGCTCGTGGTTGGGAAAGATGGTGGGGCTGCCTTTTTACCAGATGACTGTCAAATAGATGCGACACGTGCTGTTGCCACTATTGAAAAGGTTCCTTGATTTTCTTTGATCTCATGGATCCTTGGTGGATATTTTCTTGCTTTGTCATTTCCTTTTTCTTACTATTTCGCATTCAATGTCGAGCTATTTAGTACCTACACAGAAACATGTTTGAATTCTTTTTTAGCAAAGTGTTTATGAGGTTTATGTGTAGGTCAACCAACAATTTGCATCGAAAGGGAGATTTGCAGGGTTCTATCATGATCCAGTGACGAGCATAGTAAGGTTTGCTGTTAGCCATTTCCCAGTTCTTTTGGGACGAGAAAAATAGGCTGAAACAAATGGCCAGATTATTATTTCTATATTCAATAACTTTATCTGCTCAGATGTGGTAACAATGGAGAGGCTCAAGGTGTTCAGACTTCCAAAAGGACATTGTACAGTAAGATCATTATAGTTGCAGCTGGTAGTTGGAGTGGATCTTTGTTGCGTGACCTATTTAAGGGTTCAGATATTGAATTGGATGTCCCTGTCAGACCTCGAAAGGTTAGAACTCGGACGTGAACAGAGAAATTTCTTAAAAGTTATCTTATCTTGTACACAAGCTTCTCATTTCGTGGGAGTAAAGGTTGTAAGCAGCCTTCTCCTTGCATTTTTTTTTTTTTTTATAAAGAGGCTGTTTTTGTGATTGAAACATGTGACTTTTTAATCACAAAGTAATCATTTTTACCAATTCCTCAAAAACTCTCCTTCAGAAAAAATTCTTATTTAACTCTAATAATTTCTATTGGAATAGCATTGGTTAAAGATCAGGATAGTTGGGAAATTTAGAAAAAGAAAAATTGGAAAGCTGTCTGAATGTCTCATAGCATTCTGGAATATAAGACATATTCATAGAAGCTGTAGGTAAATGTATGGGCAAATGGGGTCAAACGATACCATTTAAAGCATTTTCTGGAAGAGCAGCATCTTTATCAATGCTGTTTGTGTATTTGTACTGCCACATATGATGCTTTTGATTTCAATTTTTCTGACAGGGTCATCTGCTTGTGCTTGAGAATTTTAGTTCCTTTTCTCTGAATCATGGCTTGATGGAAGTGGACTATGTTTCCCATTTAGATATTAAAGAACCCAAAGACTCAGCTTCAGGACTGGTTCAACATGGGAATGCACTGTCTGTTTCCATGACAGCCACTATGGACACAAGTGGAAGACTTGTTCTTGGTAACATTACTGACTATAATCTAAACAGACCTTTGTGGATTTCATTTTCCATCTTTATGGTGGAATGATGGTAATATTTAAAATCAAAATGTGGCTCTCATTTTTAAGTAAACTTTTTCCTCTTCTTTTCTTTTGTTTGCTTGTCCAGTTCTGATAAACGTTCATTATACATTTTATAGTTTTGGTTTCTTTCTCGCATATCCTTTAAATTACCTGCGAATATGTTGTTGATGATGAAATGAGCAATTCCCTTTGTAGGACTATGAATCGCTTAAGCTAAAATATTGTTTGTTTCACTTCTCAGTCTTGGATATATTTAGAATCCCTCCTTGATCTGCCAACACCTCTGCCTCGTCCCTTTCTCTGTCTCTTTTGTTTGTTCTTTTTCCTTGATTCTGAAAGTTTTGGAATTCATCAGACAGGTTAATATGAAATATTGGGATCAATATCTTATATTGAGACTCAGTATTTCGATTAGCTAAGGGACGTGGCCTGTATCCTAAAATAGTCAATCCCACCTCAGTAGATCATCTGCTTGAACTCCCAATGTACTTTGAAACAAATGAACCTTTTGCTATTTATGTCATTTGGTGTTCCAGAGGATGAGATGAGATCTTCTGGCATAGAGTAGGAAAATCTTATGTAATAGAGGGATGAGATCTTCTGACACAGAGTAGGAATTGAGTAAATGGCACAGAAGATCTCATCCCCTAGAAGATCACGCTCTCTTAAAAATTTGTATGTTTTTATAGATCCATGTTATTAGAGGCACATGGTAGAACTGAGCAAGTGACACAGAATAACTCATTTTCCTAAAAATCACGCTCTCTTAAAAAATTGCATGTTTTTATAGATCCATGTTCTTTGTCGTTTCTTCAACTTATATGCCTTTGCAGTCCAATCTCACTGATAATGTTTCTTGTTCAAACAGTGATCTAGTATCTGTATTTTCAGGTAGCAGTCGTGAGTTTACTGGGTTTAACACTGAAGTAAATGATTTTATTGTCAGTAGTATATGGAAACGTGCTGGAGACTACTTTCCCAAATTGAAAGGATTATCGCTCACAGATATCACTGCGGGCCAAAAAGTGAGGATAGGTTTGCGTCCTTACAGTAAGTCGACATGCTTTGAACTTGTCTAAAAGAAAAAATGTTTGTGGAGGCTAGAGTTTTAGATTTATGGAGGTTGGGTTTGGCCGTGATTTTTAAGTCAATGGAACAATTTTCTACACAGTGCCTGATGGGAAGCCGGTGATTGGGCCTGTGCCTGCTTTATCAAATATGATCCTTGCAACCGGGCATGAAGGCTGTGGGCTTTCTTTGGTAATGGCACATCCATCTTATCCTAGGATCATATCATTTTTCCTGTATGCATTTACAGTTGTCCAGCTATATCTTCTACCCCAAAAATCAGTTTTAGCTTTTCATCTATAATATTGTATTATACATCCTAGTGAAGCCGCTGCCATAAGATTCACAGATTAATGTGCTCTCTTTTTCAGGCTCTAGGCACTGCAGAGATGGTTGCTCATATGTTGTTGGGCAAGCCTAAGTTTGCAGATCATGCAACATTTTCTGTTCATGGGAGAGGTTGAAACAGTGCTCGCCAATGAAGGGAAATACTGGAAGATTACCATGTCGATGATATTGGTTGTTTATGGAGTGCCATTTATCTGGAAACCAACGTCGAGTGCAGCAGTGTCGAGGTATTAGAGGCTGAAATTTCTTCCCAGAGTGCATGAACTGATGTTTCAGAAACCCTTTTTTGTCCTATTGGTCAGTTAATTAGATGAGGTGTGAGGGTATTGAGGACTGAAGTACTATTTTAAATACAAAACTACTCTCTTTTATTCTATTTTGCTTAATTTCCATGTAATACAAAAGTGTCATTTTTAACCTCTACGTTTACATTTACAACAAATTTAACCCTAACGTTTCAGAGACTACAAATTAAGCTCAATACTAAAAATTGAATTGGATATCGAACCAGTTGAAGAAAAGATTTAAAGGTTCAATTTATGTTAACCTGTTATTTAAAGGTTTGATATGTATTAACCTATTATAAAATTGGTAAACTAGAAGTAAAAATTATAAAATTGATTAGAGTACTTTTAAATCTCCTTAAAATACTCTAAAATTATCTTAAACAAATTTCTTTACCAATACTAAATGACTAACTAATAATTTTTTAGTATTCTTTTTAAATAGACTTTTTTAAATTTTAAATAAAATTTTGTTTTATTTTGACCAACAAATAGTAATATTCCCGGTGTTTCAAAATAATTGAAAATTATATCTTTTTATTTTTAAGTTTTACAGATAAATAGATGATATATTTTAGTTTTAAAATATATTTTATTTTTAAAAGTCAAGTTATAATTTATTTATTATTTATTTATGTATTTATTACAATTTTGCTTACATAATTATTTAGAGTGTCAGTTTTACTTGTTTACTCTTTAACTTACATTACTATTTTATTGTCACATCTGCATGTGGGTTTACCGGAAACAACTTCTTTATTATGTAGGGATAAAGCTGCATATTATCAAATCTCCCAAGACCCCGCTTAATTGCGAGATTTCGAACTCGATGTACCGATGATGATGATTTTTAAGTTTTACTATTTATTTTAAATATGATGTAATATATAACATAACAAATTCTAATCAACCGTAAAAAATATTTACAATCTATTAAAATTTATTATCTATTATTCAAAGCCAATATACAATACTAGGACTAAGACTAAGGATGTGATTGGTTTACTTAAAGGAATGGGTACGGAGTATTATCTTAAAAGGGGATATAAAAATAATGTTAATCCAATCGTAATATATTACCAACTATCTTTTTTTGATTTCTTACGGATTCCTTTTTTTTCCCATATTAACTAAGTAAGCACCTCCTAAGACTAAACCTCACTTCTCTATTAACGTAAACCCGAGACACTAAAAAATACTCAAAAAGACACTTACCTATCCCACTTCAAAATCAACCCCACTTCTCTTCTTCCCTTTAATAGTTCATTTGTTCTTTGTCTCTGTACTCTCTGGATTTTGCAATTTCTCTATGTATATTGTGAAGGTTCATTGTTATATCCTTGATCTCCACTATGTTTCTGTATGTTAGGGAAGATTTCAAGTTATTACGATGATCGAATTGTAGTGGGTATGTAATTTCTTGTGATTATTTTTGGGATACTACCTTGTTGTTCGAATGCTTTGTTTTCCTACTTAGTTTCATGATTCTCTAATTCTCTATTGATGTTTGTTTACTGAATTGGTAGAGGAGTCATTGATTTTCTGCCCACTTTATGAAGCAAATCTGGAAGTGACAAATAAGAGGAATTCATGAGGAGGATTACTTCTACTTGTCGATGACCTATTGCGAAGAAGAAAAAGAACACGTATTTACAATTTTTCATGATTAAGAGAAAACCAGACGGTTTATTATTTAATTAGCTAGTTTTCATTCATAACGGTTAAAAATAAAATTCGAACCAAAAAATAAGCTCATTTAAGCTTAATTTGGTTGAACTCATTGATGCAGTCTGATTTTAAAATCATTGATTAAATCTTAACATTTGGAAAACGTTAAAATTAACCCTAAATTAATAAAAAAGTGATGGCAATATAACGTCATTAGTTTTTTGTCAAGTCAGTGATGATCATACATATATTTATAATATTTTAATGTCGAAGTAGATCTCATACTGCCAACTGGATCTAACGTGACATTGTAGGACCTATATGCTTAAATTAAAATATTAATATTAATATTAAAAATATAAGACCTATTCGTATGATTGAACCTTAAATATTATTAATTTAATAAATTAACTTAATTAATTAACCTATTAATTTAACTTATTAGTTTAAGTAACTAAAGTAATTAACCTATTAACTAGAGAGCATCGAGCTCATCAAATTCCACTAGTGGTGATGTATCCTGTCACCGATCACCCGCCACCATAACTCCTACCTCCATAGCCCCACTGTTCCTCCACTTCCTGGGACCGTCCTTCTCCTCCTCCACCCGGAAACTGTCGCCCATTCCCACATCTTCCATTTCCACCGCTGCCCTTAAAGTTGTCTTCGAACCCTCTTCCTCTTTATGTGGAGGTGGATCAAAGCAGCCATCTTCATCTCAAATTTTTGGTAGACAAAGCCATTCTTTGCTTCAAAAATGAGGGGGTTTTTTTGGGTTTTTTGTGTAACACGTAGCATAGACATCAATACGTATCTCGGATCATTCATGAAAGGGTAAAAAAATGAAGGAAATGCGAAATACCTAATTTCGATTCCATTCTAACTTTCAAAGCAGTTTTTGTAGCCAAAACAAACTCCAATCTTTCAGGATCTTCACGGGAATCATTCACCTACAAGTGGTTAATGTCTTTCTATAGTTTTTTCAAAACGTAAGCACCCTTAATAGATCAGAGAATCCGTATGCTTACAAATGATATATAAACAACTGTAGAAGACCTTAACCTTTATATATATAGCTTTCATATCGGGCTTTCCCATCACAGACTCAATATAGATCTTGTATATATACTAATCGGGATCCATTTTTCTCATAGACCTTGACCCATTGATTTATATTATTTATTGGGCTACTTTATTACTTTTATCTGGATCAAATTACGTAACTTAATTGATAAGTTATTGAAAAAACTAAAAAATGCAATTAAATGATGTCCAACTTTATGGGAAAAGTCTAAAAAGTCCAACATTCTCCCCCTTGGACAATACTTAATTACAGAATTATTTCAAGTTTGAAATTAGTTTAAAAACTCAGTTAAGTCACGCTACTGTATTGGTATCAAATTTAAAAGTTAAAAAATATTTGACTCAAATATAATGAAAGTCAAACATTTCGTCCTACGAGGCTTTCGATATCAAAAAATATCAAACATATGTGTCATGTGTGACACAGGTCCAATATAATCATAAATATCTAACACCTTACCAATATGAATGGGAAAATAGAGAGTGGTAAACTAGCATGATACCTGTATGATCTAATATGTATCATTTTACATTTGTAGGTCTCAATTTATCCAACTTTATGCTAAACTACAAAAGTGAAATCATGTTTTCTCTCACCAAATGCTAAACAGCATTAGAAAAAACTTGTTTTCTTTCACCGAATGCTAAACAACATCAGAGAAAACATTTATGTTATCTAACTGAATGCTAAACTGCATTAGAGAACCTTTAGATTAAACCTTATATCCCCTATGTCATGTCAAATTTATGGATATCCGTACTAAATTGTATGTGTCTAAATGATATAGGCTTAAGGTCAATCTTTATATACGCCTAATGGCCTTTAAAATGCTTAAAATCAACACAAATCTTAAGACTTTCATATATATTATGACTGTATATAAGAACAGTTATTATTGAAGATAAAAAGATAATCATCTATATTAATAAATAATCATAACGTCATAATACATCAAAATGTACAATCATTTAAGGAGCAAATATAACGATCCCTAACTACTACTATTTGAGGACCTTAAAACGCTCACACTAGATACATGTTTAACAAACAATGGCGAAGTCCTTTAGTCAATGGATTGACTACATCTCCTCAGTCCTGATATGCTCCACTTTGACGTCACCTTTAAATGCTTAGACCCTGTGATATTCTTATTGTTGTTACTGAACAACACTACAATAACAGTACAACCAAATGAGTTTAGCTAACGAATCTACCACAAACAACTCAAAAATCAAGTTTCTGAACTAAACCACCTGTGTAGCAGCTCCATAACATGCAACGAACTCTGTATGTATGGTTGAGGAAGTTACCAGTGTCTGTTTGACATTCTTCTATGATACTACACCATCTGGCAATATAAAAATGTACCCTAAAGTGGATTTGTGATCATCTGGACACATGGCAAAATCAAAATTTGTATACTCTGTGAGGTTTAAATTATTGACTTTTCTGTATGTCAACGAATAATCCTTGATACCTTTTAGGTATCTCAACACTTACTTAACTACATTCCAATGGTCTACACCTGGGTTAGCTAGATATCTACTAAGCAGTCCAACAACAAATGTAATATCTAGTCTAGTGCACACTTGCGCATACATCAGGCTACTAATTGCACTAGAATATGGAACATTCCTCATAACCTCTCTCTCAACTTCATTCTTTGGACACTATGCCAAATATAATCTCTCACCATGAAAGATAGGTGCTACAATAGGTCTACAGTCAACTATATTAAACCTTTGTAACACTCACTCAATGTATTCTCTTTGTGACAGACTCAATGAATATTGAGATCTATCTCGGTGAATATGTATACCGAGTGGTTGGGTCGTCTGTGATAGGCCCAAGCCCATCTCCACAAGTCTATGGCCCGTTCGGCCCATCAGATGTCAGAATCTCATGCAAACACGAAGAT
>JAOQMQ010000009.1:5813355-5827572 GCA_027563845.1 Erythroxylum subrotundum | reverse complement strand
ATAGAGGTAGACATAATAGAACTGTAAAAGAAAAAGAAAGAAGCACTTCATTCCTTATGAAATATAATATTACACGACTACACGAGAGAAGAAGAACACGAAGCAAATTGCCTTAGATTGATATTTTAATCAGACAATTGGTGGATTAACAGATTTGAATATTCAACTAACAGCATATGCTCTTAATGATGAATCAGAGAGAGAATTTTGGGAAAATCAGGACAGGATCCAATCTCAAATATGTTGACAATGATTATAAATTATAATTCAAATTCACAATTAGAAAAGTTAGTAAAGAAAATTTTCTCACTCACTCCCTAATATGTTTACTCTTAAAAATGAAAAACCACTCATGCTTCACTCCTTATAAATCTATAAAGGAATTGAATCATTAATTATAAATAATTTAGAGATTTAGAAAGTACTTGAATGTCACAAAGAAATTTTTTTATGAGCTCAAAGTTTAATAAAGAACAAGAAAAGAAGCTTATATGACTCTCATTAATAAATATAGTAAAGTTATCTAAAATTATAAAGAAACATGCTTTAAATACTAAACTAAAGATTAGGATTTTGACAGGGATGCTCTAAACCACAGTCATAGGCAAAGTCATATTGACTATGAAAACTTTAACACTAACTGGCCTATATCTACACTCGTATCTAGTGATTTTGGATAATAATAAATCTATAGTAGTTATGCTCACATCACCCACTAAGTGAGTCCATCAATTACCTGAATAAGCCCTAAATGAAATCCCAAATATTAAAATGTATACAATACTTAAACTTTTTGAAACCTTAATCTAATTTAGAAGAACAAATTTAAAATCCTGAATTAAAATAATGATGCCTAAATTAGAAGAAACAAAGAAAGAGTATAAACTGAAACCCCAAGATTTTATTTAATCACAATCTCTAATGATAGAAATGACAAAATATATAAAAACAAATATACAGTGAAATTAGTGATTGAAAAGGAGGAAAAATCCCTAGACCCACTCTCTACCTAATGTGAGAAGTGAATCCATCAATATGACCCAAGACTCCACTCTCCCCTTAGCGATAGAAGGGAAGGCATTTATTTGAAAATAGGTAAAGTTTATTTTCTGAGATCTTTGATTATAAGGGCAAGAGAAAAAGAAACAACATGCAAGAGGGCACATCGAAGATGAGCCATGAAAAATAAGTAACTTAGAGATAATCATTGTATGAAGTTAAGATTTTTCTGTTTTCTTTTAGAATATATGAGTTTGTGTTCGTAGCTTTAGATTTAGTTATAAATGTTGTGTGCCTTATTACAAAGTGTATGTTCATTATATCCCATTATGTTTTGTTTAAATTATGCAATATGAGTGTTAAAATTTGATTTTACAATTGCAAATAAATTAAGGTTAACAAAATTTATAAGTGCCTTTATATATTAATTTTATGGTCTTAATATATTCATCATATTTGAGGAAAATAAAAAATGTAAATTGTATTTAGTTTAACGAATATAGGAAGAACACATTGTATTGACTATTGATTTGTTTGATGCATATGTGTTACTATATTTTTTCTAAATATTATATTTATTTCATATGCCACAAAGAATTCAATAAAGGTGCTCTTGTTATATGTCATAGGAGGAGGATTTTTGATAAACTTAGTAAGTTATGTTTGAGGACTGAAGATTAAGAAGACAATAGTTTTACATATGATAGGCTGTAGGATATCTTTGATTTAGTTTTAAAGTTAATATGTAAAATGTTTATTATAAGTAACAATAGAGAGTATTCTTTTCATCTCAACTAAAATTGAAAAGAGAGATGAGGTTTATAAAATGAAGTAGGTAAAGGGGTATGTATAAAAAAAAAGGAAATGCAAACAACAAATTAAAGTTGATTCTCATAATGTTGAACCAAAGATAATTTAAGCTATTCGAGATTATGGATTTATTAAAACTATTAAAGAATGTGGAGTTGTTAAAGCAATTAAAGAATATAGTTTGTTTATATTGCCAAAAAATATGTGGATGTTAATGGTAGTGAATATATTAGGGTTGTTAATGTTACTAAAGAAACTATGGTTTTAAGAGTGAATTTTTAATGGCTGATGAAGTGGTGGATATAACTACAAAAGTTACATTAACAGATAAAAACAAAGTTATGTTTAAAGTTAAGAGGCAAATTGATCATTCTAGTTTCTTTTAAATAGGGATGATAAAGAGTTACTTAATACAAGTATTGATGATGTTCATCAACCATTTGATCCTATAAATGCATAATCAAGTGGGGAAAGGAAGAAACCAAACATATAGAAGAAGATAACCATGTCTTAAATGGGTAAGAAGGTTAAAAGATAGATTATGTTAACAATGATGACATTGTCAATTTTGCAGGAAGTGAGTACAATACAAGTGATGAGAAAGAGGATAAAAATTTAAAGGTGATAGTATTATATATAGGTATAATTTAAAATATCGAAGAGTGAATTTAGACTTTGCATACAATTTGTTGATATTTGATAGTTTAGAGAACCTATAGTAAGAACTCAATACAAAAAAAAATATTTTGATATGTTTAAGGTCAAGAAGTAGACAATCTAGTATTTAACCTTTAAATATTTTATAAAAATGATAAGGATTAAGTTTAAAAATATTTTCTAAATGCAAAAAAGATACCAAGAATTAGTTGGTTTTGGATGTTTTAAAGATCAATGCCAACAAACTAAGAAGTTGTTCATGTACAATAATAAATATAGAGAAGCAAAGGACGTATATGCCAAATTGTAGGAATATCCTATTGAGGTTTGAAGATCTAAAGTCTATAGAAAAATTTTACGTTTCTAGGTATAAACCAAATGTGATTACATATTCTGGTATATTGTACATTGTATTCGATTGTTATAAGAAAAGTAATTAGATTAGATGGCTATTTCTAGAAAAGTATACAAATTACTTGTAGTATTTGGTAAAGATGAGAAGAACCAAAATTTTCCTTTATGATAGGTTGTAGTACAAACATACTATCTTCTCTGAACATCTAATGTAATGCTTACTTTCATTTTGTCTCTACTTCTTACATATAAATGCAAGGATTGTATAAGGTACCCCCGAAGTTATTTGCCTTGTTTTGTAATACTTTCTTTCTTTATTAATTAATTACCATTTTCTTTTTCAGAAAAAAGATCATAATACACCGATATGTAAAGATGGTTTTTTCAATCTTTAGGTGACTATTTACAACTGTTGAATTATGGTGATTACGTATTCATTAGTTATCAAGTATTCAGTAGTGATCAAAAGAAGATAATAGGATTTTGTATGGTATATTATGAATTTAATTGATTGTTTATGGTGATTTAATTATAAATGAAAATATTTTTTAAGAAAAAATTCATGATGTGAAGGAGGAGCTTCCTAATGTAAAATATGTGATTTTTTCTTGCAATTTATTTTACAAAATGGAGGAAGTTGAAAGATAGTTTTATTCATGTATGAAATCAACAAACTAGTCATTTATACATATATGAAAGCAACAAACTAGTCATATTATGAAAAGAATATATAGACCTTAAAGGAGTTAAAGTAGAAGGTATATGATAATTTGGACAATAAGGCTAAGGAATCTTAGTGAAGAGCATTCTAAAATATTAAGATGAAGTGTGAGATTAGTGGCAATAATTTATATAAGGATTTTAATCATAATATTGTTATAGTTAGATTTAAATTTATAATTTCAATGTTGGAGAATATTAGATAATTAGATGTTCACTTGTCTGAAATGGTAGTTAGGAAGATGAAGTGGTAGAATAGGGAGAAAGATATTGTTAATTTTTCCAAATGTAATATAGATGTAATTGGAACTCAAGTGAAATTCTTTGACTATTTGCCATTGCTACAATTTTTAACGAGGAAAAATCCCAGTAGTATTTTTGGTAGTATAACTTCATGTTGAGTGCAATTAATGGAGTTATGCTTTGGTCTAAGTAGCTATTTGACCCACCACATCTACCATTATATAACAAAATATTTAATAGAACTAAGATTAATAAAAGAAGAGATGCCAATTATAATTCACTCAAAGATCTAATATAAAGAAGAGACATTTAAGGATATCCTAATTTCAAATGTTAAGCAATGCTCATCTTACATGTATAGCAATGGTTACATATTTTTATTTGATTTTATTATATTTGACAGATAAATTTTATGTTTATTAAAATCATACTACTATAAGGGATGCAGCTTAAAGATCTCTACCCACAAGGTGTCTAATAATAAGCATAATAGTGGAAACTCAAAGATCTTCACGAGTAAAGTAACAACTATTGAGGAAAATTTTACTACAATTCACCTTAAACAAAGGCAAGCAATAATTAAGATGGTATCAACAAGAATATAAAGATCACCCCAAATAAGGGTGATTGTAAGGAGAATTGAGAAACTTGAAGTTCCCTAACAACAAACAATACTCCAATAGCCCATAAAGACCCAAGAGTCACAGATAATGTCACCATTAGAATTATTGAGCAATATGAACAAAGGACAAAAGTTGCTAGTTATGAACCAAAAATACAAAAAATCACAATAATATATACTAAAACATCAAGTTTTTACATAATAAATTGATAACATTTAGTGAATAGTAATTAATGAATTTTTTTTCTTAACTCCATATCAGTAATGCAAAATATATGGTAAAAAGTAATTTTGCATTAAATTTAGAAAATATTGGGAATAAAAGTGGTCAAGCACATAGTACACTAACTATTAGAAATCTAACTATTGGAAATAACGTGACTATTAAGAATATATTTATGATTTTATTAAAATTTACAATAATTTTCAAATGGATGGTGACCTTGTGGTCAATTAATTTGTTTTCTCACTTAAAGAAACACACCTTCTATTGACTTGAAAGTTTAGTTTGTTTATATTTAAGAATAATTAATTTTGTCATAAATTATTGAATTGACTTTATAGGTATCAACATTTTATAAGTATGAATAATTTAATAAATATAAAGAAATAAAAGATGAAATCATCATTGAGTACATTAAAACATAGAAAATTTTAAACTTTAATAGCAAGGATTGATGTTCAAATTTTTTTAAAGTATGTGCATCTAATTATATGAATGATTTTAAACTTCTATTGCAAAGATCAACTTTCTAGTTTTTTTAATTTTGTGTACTTAAGATATTCATTCACACATGATATTTAACATCACAATGGTTTATTAATATCTATTATTAGTTTCTAATCTGAAAAAGGAAAAAGAAAAAAAAGAAGTATATAAAGTAGATAAAATATAATTACTAAGAATAGGAAGGCATAATGATACACATTTTCCAAATCAAAATAAGAGGTGATAACAACATTTTTTTAGCACTAGACGAGTTAGAAGAAGTTATCCATATGGTAAAGAAAAATAATAACAATGCTTTCCAAAAGTGTGTAAACCAAAGATGTCATAAAACCTCCCAAGGAAAATAAGTATTCACTAAGACTATGAAAGAAATTTCTATCTTTTATGTTCATCCTTACGAGGACATCAATGTTCAAGAGACGATATATAAAAAAGACATCATAGTAATGTTTTTTAAGGGTTTGACATTTATGGTAACTAAATATCGTAATAACAACGATACGTATTATAACAAGGAAAATTGCTCACTAAAGCTATAAAATAAAGTTCAACTTTCATGTCACTCCTTATAAGGACATCATGTTTTTTGGAAAAGTAAATAAATTACATTAATAACTAACTAAATTTTACATTGAATGTATGAATTAATACATCAAAATACAATTCAAGACTATTAAAGATTATTAATGCATCACATATCTAATATTATATGAGCATGACAACTCAGTAAAGGGACCAAATTATTTCAAAAGTAGAGAAAGTGCCAAGCTTTATCCTCTAGCCATAAGCAACTCCTTAATATGTCTAATGTTGCTTTCACTTGTTCTAGAGAGTTTAATTTTCCTTTGAAGACCCTTTGGTTCCTTTCCCACGAAATGCCATAAATTGTGCTAATAAGAACTAAGCTATACAACAACCTTTCAGCTTTATGACCCCAATAAAGGGAACATAGCCTCTGGATTATTCTTAAACAACCTTTGAGCTACAAATTTGGGTTATAAAGGCCTATAGCATCCCTCCAAACCCTATACGAATAAGGGCAATTAAACAAAAGATGTGCATTGGTTTCTTGGTCTGTCAAACACAATATACAATTCATATTATTAATGTGTCTTGTTCTGTCCAAGGTAGTGAGTCTTTAGTTAATTGCAATCCATAAAATAATTGAAAATTTTTGGATAAGAAGCTGGTCCTACATAAGAGAATAACAATTCACAATCAAGAAACTGGTCCCACTATTCTTCCCTGGTTCTTAAATGTTCCCCAATTCAGAGCTTCAGTCATCACTCTCTTTCCTCTACTCCTCTCCACCATTGTTTACCACATTTGGACCGAACGTAATACCAGAACCTTCCGGAATGAAGCCTTGGCTGAGGAGCGCGTGCTTGTAGGAGTTATCTCCCACGTTAGGGAACTGCTCAGCCTACACACTAAGAGGAGGTAATTTGTTTTTATTCCTTTCTTTTTACAGGCTTTGTTTTTTCCAGGTCACAGCTTTCGAGGTTCTATTCGGAGAGTCCCAGCTTGCCGTGCCAACCCTTGGTGGTGCAACGCTTTTCAGCTTGGCCATTCAGGGGCCATGGCTACGCAGTTCTTTATTTTAGTTTTCGCCTATGCTTGCTAGCGCTGGGTTGGATTGTATTAGTTTTGGCTTTCTACTTGCCTTCGTATGATCGTGCTTTGGTGTAATTTCTAGGTGTTTTGTTCTTTTTGTTGAGTGGGTTTTGGGTGCTTCTTCCTGTGCTGCAGCGTTCCCTTTATTATTTTTGGGCCCCCTGAGGCTCTGCTAGATTAGCTTTTTCAGCTTCGTTTGTGAACGTTTTCTGTACATATTTTGTTTTATAGTTTAATTTATTTTACTGATTTACCAAAAAAAAATTCACAATCAATGTATAATTCCTACTCATATCAATACAAGATTTGTTTATAAATAAACTTGATGGATACTTAAGCCATATTACCTTATTCTTTATTTGTAGGTCTGGGGGATTTTAAGGGAAGCAACTTTGCTTACCTCTGTCTTAACAATGCCATCTTCCAATTGTGATTAAACTACTAATATTTACATTTTTAGGGAAGAATACTCTAAGGCTAGCAAACTTAGGGAGAAGATAAAGAGGGCTAATTTTTGTACTATAGCCATGTTCCTTTTCCATTCCTTACCTTGTATTTGATAAGAGGGTGGATGAAGTCACTTAGCTTTAGCATCTGAAACCAATACCAAGATGAATAAGTTCTTGGTTTAATTATAAAGACATCAAAGTTGAAGAGACCATATCTAAACAAAGATATCATAGTAAAGTTCTTTAAGGATTTGACCTTTATAATCACTAAATATCAGAATAATAGTGATAACGCTACAAATTATGGAGACTCTATATGATTTTTTTTAATTAAAGCAACTCCTTATGCTTTAAAATTCTTAAAAATACTATGATTATCTTGGAAAAACACACATTTGTTGACTTTCTAAATGTTAATCGAGATCACCCATGAAAAACTTTTTTTACGTGGGCAATCATATCACAAGATCGTAATTGAAAATGAGCAAAACTGCAAGGATATTAAATTTTAAATGTATTTATTTAGTACATATTTATTGATAATAAATATTTATTGATTAATTTTTTTTATCATGTCAACCATTTAAACTTAGTACTAAAACTAATTATTATTTTTATATCATATTAGCTTGTAGGACTTAATGTCATTTTCAATTAATTTTTCATTTTGTATTGATCTACTAGATTCAATGTTAGTATTGATAAATATTTCTTATCATATAGAACCATTATTCTTATTGCCAATATAGAGTAATTTTTCCTATCTTATCAGCCTATTAAACTTGATGAATAATTGTTACTTTTAGTAATTAGTTCTAATTCATATCTTATAAAATTATTGACAAATAAATTATTTGTTATTTATCTATTTATAGAAATATGCATTAATAAATAAAAATGAGATATTGATAATATTATTATTAGTATTATTACCTAATAAATATACTAACAATTAAGAAAATATAATGTATTAAGATATTGGCAATTTCTAACTAAATTAATGAACATTATGTATGAAATATTGTTATACTTTTTAATTGAAGTAATGAGATAAATTCATAAAATAACAAGATTTTTCATATAATTTCCTTTATCAATAGTAAAATTTAGTAATTAATAGCAATGTGAATTATAATAAAATAAAAATTTATTATATAATAAAATTTTTTAATAAAATACTTAAGCTATTATCATATTTAACTAATAAATGTATTACTACGTATTACTGAATATAAGAAATTAATATATCTTTTATTATTAATATATATATATATATATATTTGAATGAAAGATACCCTATGGTTTTACCAAAATCATATTTGTATCAAAATCTCGTTGGAAGTTTAGAGTCCCATCTATTAATTTTATTTAATATATATATATATATATATATATTCGAAAAATAATGAATATATTAGTGGCATGAAAGACGGAACAGAGATAGTTCTCAATGTGTACAATAGCATCCAAAAAATTAAGATAAGTGACACAAGAGAAGTCAAAAAACCAGTTAAGTAGGACTAGTAATCTTGTTTAACACAAAGGACATAAGCTGCTGTTGGTTGAAAGAGTGTTTCTCCTTATAAATGAAGATATGTGTTCTAATTCTGCCATATATAGTTTGTAATAGCCTCTCCTTTGTTTTGGCATTGTTATTAAATACCCTTTGGTTTCTTTCATCCCATATTCCAGACACTAGAAAGGTGAAAGCCAGCTTGAAAATCCATAAATCCACTCCAAACGTCATCCTAGAGTTCAAATTCCATCTGATGATGTCAGTCCAAAGACTAGGGGAGTTGTTAAGATTACAAAACTGAAGAATTGCTTTCCACAGGTATCTGCTGTAGTGACATTAAAAGTAGAGATGTTCAACATTTTCATGTGAAGATTTACAAAGTACACACTAGTGAGGCATTTGAGAGAATTTTACAACTCTGTCACAAGTTGGGAGCATATTTTTGATGGCCTGCCATAGTGTGACTACGGATCTAGGAGAGTGATGAGTGATGCTTGATCCATACTACGTTATGCCAAGGAGCGGTACTAAAAGGATTGCAAAAGACAGACCTGTAGGACCTGTTATTATAGAGACCAGAGGAATTGAGTTTCCACTCAATGAAGTCTTCTGCTAAACTGTTAGGTTATAGCTAGCCTAGAAGAAATTGAGATATGGTTGTAGTGGGATCAAGTCTGGAAAGATCACTAGATGATAGTCCTTCAGCAACCGAGGTATTGATGTGTATAAAACCTTCAAGCGGAGTGGATCCAATTATCAAACCACAAGGAGGTGTTTTTACCATTCTTTACAACTGATCTGCATGAGTCTCTAATGCTCCATCTAAGTTTGAACATTCTCCGTTAATATATTGATGGAACACATATGTGAACAATTTTTTCCTGTGAGTATCTATGTCACAAGGTTAATTTGAAAATTAGTAAACCATAAGAGAGGTATGTATCAAACATATTAATTTATTCTTTAATATATTATTAATTATATTAAAATATAATAATATTTATTTTGCAACTTTAATTCATTTTGTTCATCATTAACAATGTTTATTGATTTTAGTAATATATTTATTAGTTTGATATAATACTAAATTAAGTATTTTATTATATTTTTATTAATCATAAAATAATATTAATAAATAAGATGATCAATTTTATTTATATTTATAATATATATTCAATTAATTTTATTTAATTTTTATTTTAATAAATAAATAACAAAACTTCTTTTAATTTTATTATTTAACCGTAATGAGATATAATAATTTTTTATTAACAAAGTAATATATTATATGAAAATTAAATCTTTATTTATTATAATAGTCTTAAAGTAAGATAATTAACCGTTAACAGCATGGAAACCAAGGAACTCCTCAGCCTAAGAACCAAGAACATCACCTTCAGATCACTTGCACGCACCATTTCCTACCTATTCTTGGATCCAAAATAACCACTGAGGTTATGGGCACCTCGGGTAAAGTTGCTTTTCAAAAAATAGTAGGTGATCTCAACAACTTTGAAAGCCTGAGATATAAGTCAACTTCAGACAAAGATGAGCCTGTTTCACCACCGTTAGACGAAGTACTCCAAAGGTAGTGAAGCACATCAATGGTGGGATATTTCCTAAAGAGAAGATTAACTTTACCAATTGTGCAAAAATGGGCTAACAGTATGTGGAAGAACACGGGACTTGAAAACATAATGGTAAACAAAGATGACCTATTTATACTCATGTTTTGATACGAGGATAAAGCTTAAAGGGCTATTAAGTGCCTGTTTGGTTCAGCTTTTGAACGGTGAATAAACACTTTTTTTCACTGCAAAAGCTTTTTCTAAAAAAAAATGAATGTTTGATTGTAAAATGAAAACAACACTTTTTAGTAGATATAACTTTTTTGACAGCTAAAATACAGCATTTTAAGAAGTTCAAATTTGGAGCTTTAAAAAAAAGCACTTTTTCAGTAGATTTTTCAGATCAATTAATGAGCTTATTTTTTATTCTCTTTTGCTCCTATGTTTTACACATAATTCCTACAATACTTACAAACTCATCTTCACGTTTATTTTAAAAATTATATAATATTATTTAGCTTTTTAATATGTTTTAATATTTATTTTTGATAGTAGTTTTACTTATGTTATAATCCATACAAAAGATTTGGTTAGATATAGTTTCATTTATGTTTCATATGGTTTAAAATTATATAATAATTAATATATTGTGCTTTACATATTGTTTAATATATTTTAAATAATATTTATATGCATAAATAATTTTTATTACAAAATAAAATATAGTTAAAATTAAAAGTGCTTTTTATTTTTATGTTGCCAAACAACCTATTATATGAAGGTCTTTTAAATTTTTTTTTTAAATGACAGTCAAACAGTCAACTGGCTTCTCAGAAAAGTTCTTTTCAGAAAAGCTCTACTGACAAAGTGCCTCTTTCGATGGGCTTTTGGGAGGTCAATAAATACTTTTTTCCACCACAAAAGCTTTAAAAAAAATACGTGTTTGGCTATAAAATACAAAGGCACTTCTTTAATAGATATGACTTTTTTGACAGCCAAAATACAGCTTTTTAAGAAGCTCAAATTTGGAGCTTCTCAAAGAAGCGTTTTTTTCAGGTAGATTTTTCGTATCAATTAATGAGCCTATTTTTAAGTCCCTTTTTCTTTTATATTTTGCACATAATTTTCACAATATCTACGAACTCATCTTTCCTTTTATTATCTATTTAACTATTTACTCAACTTGGATATTTATTTTATGATTTATATAATATTATTTGGCTTTTTTATATGTTTTAATATTTATTTTTGATATTAGTTTATTTATGTTATAATCTATTTAAAAAATTTAGTTAGATATATTTTTATTTATGTTTCATATGATTTAAAATTATATAATAATTAATATATTGTGCTTTACATATTGTTTAACATACTTTAAATAATATTTATATGCATAAATAATTTTTATTACAAAATAAAATATATTTAAAATTAAAAGTATTGTTTATTTTTATGTTGCCAAATAATCAACTGTACGAAGCTTTTCCAAAAAAGCTCTGTTTTAAATGACAACCAAATAGTCAACTGGCTTCTTAGAAAAGTTCTTCTCAGAAAAGCTCTACAGAAAAAATTTTACTGACAAAAGCTCTACTAGTATAAGCCCAACTAAAGAGAGACTAAGTTGAATACGCCCGACCATAGCATTTTCAAAGACATCCTTTACTTTTCAAATGATGGTTTACAACAATTAAGTTGGATAAAACTACACTGGAAACTATCCTCTATGGTTGAATTTCTACAAAGTTTCTACAAAGTGCCACTTGAGTATTGGTCCTGTTGGGCCCGGGTCTCGGTACTTATTACAAGGCGATAATATGAGACGATTAGGTAAGGATCATGTAAAAGGGAGGCTGAAAACTTCAAATTTTAATGCGAGTAATAGCGTCAACATTGGTGGACTTCGTCGTGGTAAAGTAAATGTTTCGCCGCAGCAAAACTAGGGAATATTACCAAGTGCATTTTGGGAAAAGTTCATCATGGCCAAGGTCTGGCTTCGCCGTGACGAAGTTACGAGATTACCGGTGAAGCGAACTTTTGAGATAAAGCAGAAGCACCTCTTGGGAAAAATACCCGTGGCAAAAATCAAACAAAAATACCATTCGGGAAAGGTTCGTCGCGGTCAAAGTCACGCCTTCCCCGCGGCAAAACTTTCGATTCAGCAACCCAGACCCAACTATCCAACACTAATTTGTACATACAATTCCAACAACCATTAACAACTCAACCAAGAAGATAAATATGAATATACACAAAAGAACTTCTTCAACTCTTAATCTCTTTACTAAATCAAAACGAAGTTTGAGCATAGCTTTAATTACATATTAACAACCACATCAATAGCTTAATACAAAATATAAATGGATGCTCATGTTTGATATGCTTATAAAGCTACTCAACAATAAAGTCACTAACTTAGTTACAAAAGATTGCTATCTTGGAGTTTGCCAATGCCTTGCAAGGATCAATAACTTTCTTGTTCTGCACTTAAGGAGTGAAAAATAATGGGTTGAGCTGCGAAGCTCAGTGGCTAATATATTTATAGCCATTGATAACGAGCACACAGACAAGCATATATATATATATATATATATATAGATATATATATATATATATACACACACACATCTATATCTCATTTCAATCTAGCAATTAGATCATCAACAATTCTAGCTCAAAAACTCATAGTTAAGGAATGTCATCACATAAAACACATCATGTATATTTAACCATCAAAACATAACACTCAGTTATGTATCATACTTGACAAATCAAAGATGAAATGCACAAACATAATGGCTTGAGAGTTCTATGGGTCGAAATGGAGAAACCGAAGTTTACACCATAAACTAAATGAGTTCATTTCTTAGGAGCTCATATGTCACAAATGGGCAGCCGAGAGAAGGCTTAAGTCAACATGCACATGACGAACGAAATGGTATCTCTCTTGCCCAAACACAAGCAAATTTTTATGCTCAATTCATTCCATCACATATTTATTCTTTCATGCCTCTTATGCTTTTTCCTCTTTTGATTATACCAAATGTCATAATAGCTTTCAAGCATAACATGATAATGATTCACAACAATTCAATATCAAGCAATTAAGCATACACACATAGGTAAGAAATTGCCCATCTCCATAATAACTATAAAATATTACCCACCTAAATTGCTTGAAATTCCAAGTTCAAGTTTTCCTTTCCTCTTGCTCTTGCATGGGATTTTCTTGGTTTCCTTCAAACAAACCAAGTTTCATTCAAACCAATGCTCAAATAGAAAACCCATAAAACTTCAATAATCAAAATAATAAATTTGAGCTTAGACTTAACCTACCCATAGTTTATCTAAGCTAGAAAAACTAAAACCTAGTTTAGAAATCCATAAAAAATCAAAATAGGTTTCTTCTTTCTTTTCTTTCTCCCACAAACTCATTTCTCTAATTCCTTTCTACCAAAGTAAGAAAAAAAGATGAAACTTACCTAAAACAAGTTGGTTTCTTTTCCTTCCTCTTCTTTCTCCTTCTCCACGATTTTCTTCTTCTTTCCTAGCTTCTCCACATTTTCTTGTTCTTCTTTCTTTCTTCCCCACGTTTTTCTCCTTCTCTTTCTTATTCATTCAAGACTACTTTATTGTCTTTCCAAATTTGTCTTTTTACATTTAATATAATGCCTACTTACTCCTTTAATCTCTTATGTCTATCACACAATAACTTAGTTCTAACACTTCTATTCAATAATTCTAATTTCTATTCATACTTGCTAATTTAATAGACAATTTTTTTTGGGTGCAAGAGGTCCTTTGAGGGCCTAAGCTATATTGCAAGCAAGCTGGGCAAACCTATAAGTGTTGGACCCTGATTTTTCAGTGGAATTTAGAAATAAGAAATAATATAAAAATTAGTGTTTTATATATGCATTGTGTAATGGAAGTTG
>JAOQMQ010000009.1:5742292-5758940 GCA_027563845.1 Erythroxylum subrotundum | reverse complement strand
GCACTCATTTTCCTTTTACTATAATCATCTAATATGACTAACTTCCAATTCATGCATTAAAAACATAAGTAAAGCTTAAACCACACTTACCTAATCAAGCTCTTAAATCCAATTGATCTCCTTTCTCTACTTTCTCCCACTCATGCACGGTTATCATCATGCAATAAAGGTAGGGCTTAAGCTTGCTAGCATATCATGTAAGGAAATCACTTAAAGTTGGAGGAAAAAAAAGCAAAAATCGATGGAGAAGAAAGAATAAAGGGAGTTTCGGATGAGATGAAGACTTTAGCAAGGAAACTTGATTGTTTGTATGCCTTAGCCATGAAGTTTCGTGAATGTGTAGGGAGTGTAAGACAATTCAAGCATTAAATAGCTAAGGATGAGTCATCATGCCACTTGGCATGTCATGAGAGGTTAGTAAAAGAAACCCTAATAAAATGAATCTTTGACCCATTCAATTCCAATGACCCCAATTTCAATCCCAAAATAATATACCCAATATTGTAGGGCCATTGGACAATAATTTTCGACACCGAAAAATAACCGGTTCGCCACTTGGCGACTTTTTCGGTCCGAGAATTTTCTCCGAAAAATTCCAGAAAAAATCCTATAATTTCTGTAAAATGTAAAACACACAATGGATCACTCCAATAAATTTTTCAAACACAAGTTCCACATTATTCACAATAAAATTCTATTTAAACCCAATACCGGGAAATAATCATGAAGGCATGTACAGTTACTTTTCATGTACAAATTCTACTGTTCACAAATACCAGTATGCATGAAAATGTCCAATCCGTCCTAATTAGTCCCAATCACTCTTATCCTTAGCTAAATTACTAATCTACCCTTCCCGTCGGAAGTGGGATGTTACAGTTGGATTCCAACAATGACTAGATATGAAAGTGTTAAGCAAAAGCACCATTTCATTGTGATGGTGTGATGATTAATGGTTGAGCATCAATCTATTATGTTAGTCCATTCCTTTGGAGCATCAACGATGTAGCATTTGTGTAGCACTATTCTCAAAGTATCTATAACAAACTCACATTGAAAAAATTTATGGCTTGTGCTCTCTCTAGCCTTTTTACATAGTGTGCACTAATTAATGAGATTTATAAACTTTTCCAGCCTATCAACTATTGGAAGTTTGTGTTTCATTGCTAGCCATAATGTAGTGGAAGCCTGAGGCAGTTGATGTTTGAACCAAACAATCTTGGTCTATGGAATTATGTTTTGGTTACATTAAATTACTTTTATATAGGTAAGGCAGAGGATTTAAGATTTAAGTTCCATATGAAAGTGGGGGGGATACGTTTAACGAAAATGACATCGTCTGGTAACGACGTCATTTTCGATTTTACAAAAACACTGAAGACGAAGCTAACGGTGCCGTTTAAATTTTAATTTTACCGACGGAATAACCATCCCGTCGATAAATAACTGACGGAATAACCCTCCTGTTGGTACACTCCGATTCGTTTGCATTTTATTAAAAATGTTGTAGGCGACGTTTAACTTTCAACTTTACCGACATAATACACCTCCGTCAGTAAACGACGATGCTTATGTTGCTACCTACCGTTCGCGCCTCTTTTACCGATGGTGATTCCTATTCCGTCGCTATATTCCATCGCAAAAATCAGTGGAATAATTTCCCATCCAACTCTACCGACGGTTATTTTGTCCCTCGCAAATTACTATATATTACGACAATTTTACCGCAAATTACTACGGGATGTCCCTCGCTAATTTGGCCACGGTATTGTTTCCATCGATAATTTTCTGTCAAAAATCAGTAATTTTCTTGTAGTGGACTTCAACATGAGACTATCTTGCATTGCATGTTCGAACAAAAATCTCAATCAGGATATTGTAGAAGTTAATTATTGATATCAACTTCAATAATGCGGTAGTCGAGAGAAACAAGAAAATATGGTTCTGATGTATAAAAGTGGATGTTTATTGTAATTCTGAAATTTCATGGTTTGCACGTTCAGTACGATACATTTAGTACACAAGAAACGAGAACCATTATAGTGGATAATTTATAACGCTTTTAATGGAGCAAAATCAGCAAAGTTCAGATGAAATCGTTCACGCAAAGATCTTCATTAGGGGGTTGCTTTCAAGTTTTAATTATAACCCGTTTCTTTGACAGTTACAGCTCTGTTTAAGACCCAATTACGTGATTGCTAAACCAAAATTGTCACTCTAGACCTTAAATTCACCAACAGTGAACAATCAAGTGTTGGAACTTTACTTCAGCGTACATGTCGGTATATCAAATTATGTAGTTTTTGTGCTTGTCCCATTTAGGAGATCCCATTTATATCTCATGGCGTTACGCAAACCAAACATGTCTCAATGTAAATATATTATATCCAACTCTACTGACTTGAGTATGCATTTTCCTAGTAGACTCAACTTTTGCATAGCTAAGTAACTTAAAAAACCAATCTTATTTAACACTTTGATAACATGTTGCGTGTTTTCCAATAATACATATAACGTATATATACACATATGCAACATACAAAAGGTTCCCTCTTCCACAACATCCACTTGCATGTAGCATGATAAAGACAGACAGGATGTCAACTGCTTCTGTAAGTCCCTCTGCCTGTAATGCAATTATCCTGCAAGTTAACGCTGTTACGTTCTTACTTGTTATCGGATGCCTTTTTCTTTACTTTTGATATATAGTCTTATCCCATTTGCTGAATAGATGGAACTCTACAAGGTGCATTTGATTGTTTGTTCACTTTCTTCTTTCTTCATCGTTTCTTTTGGTAGCCAAAACATGTTCAAGCTCACGACCATGGCATGTTACTTGACGTGAAGTTCTTTGTTTTACTTCTCCATTAATGTCGTCCGAGGATTACTGGAAAGCTGCAATTAGACATCAAGCAGCGCTAAGAGTTGACATGCATATATAGAAATTGCAAACATCAATTTTGAACATTAGAGTTGTTACAATCAGAAGAAAATAAAAGAAAACTAACAAGTCTGCTGTTGTAGCAAGCTGAAGGACCTGAACATATAATTGATTGCTCCCTGTCTCTTTGCTTTTGAAATGACTCTTATTCTGCATATGGCTTGCACGTTTTCCACATCTCAGGTCTCAATTTGCGAGTTAAATGAAAAAGCTGAAAATCATAATTATCCAAAGTTTCGTGCCTGTCCATGCCATTAAAGTTGATAAAAGACACCATCGTAGAGTTAAGTATTTCCATTTATACTTGTCAAATCTTAATGATTGACAATTTAAGGCATTTAACATTTCCATTCACAGCTTCAGGTGCTCCCTCCCAGTCCTTGGATTTATGACAAAATTCAATAGTTGAAAACATGACCAACAACGAGGCTTGGGATAGGCCTTCCAGTTTCGTGTTCAATTCAATAATTTATTAATCTGATTATGACCCTGCTCGTGTGAGATTATAAGACACTGATGTATTTGATAAATCCAAGAGCAATTAAAGAAAGAGGAAAATTGCTCCTTTTCCTGTTCTTTGATCTGGGAAAGATGGAAGAAAAGGTGAATGATATGAACAATTCTGATTGTTGCATCTAAATTCGTTCACTGAAATGAAATATTGGTGTTTTCTGGCCTGATTCATGACAAACTGACAATGTAGCAAAAACATCTCAGATTCAATCTACTTGATTATGTGCTGCTTAGTTTCTAAACGAAGACTTTTTCTGCCAACATCTGATATTTCTCTGTTTCCTGTTGCTGTCAGAGATATAAGGAGTCCGAAAGAATCCTGTATTCTCTTTGGCGTATCCTTGCTGGTCTGGCTTGGGTTTTTGCTGCATTATTTATTGCGAATGCTCTTCTGGTCACTGACTATAAAGATATACATAGACAAATTCACATACAATCTGACCATATGGTCAATCAGGTTTGCTGATATCGTCTATACTTTTTAGTTTGTCCAATCTATTCGGCGAGGTTCCTTTCTATTCTGCACATTACACCGTAACGGTGAATCGTATTGCGTGCAGAGCATTTTAGAAGCAGTAGAAGTTGTACCAACAGATGATGCTGTGCAGGCCGCAAGATCCGATGTCTGTCAGGTTGGTTGATACAATAAAGTTGCAATAATGTCTTCATTGTTGTTCACAAATTTCTTTTATCTAGAATCAAGACAGGCCACATGGAAGCGAGACGCTACCAAAAGGCATCGTTACGGCCACGTCCGACTTGGAAATGCGAGCGCTATGGGGCAACCGAAAAATGGTGCGATGCTTTTAGCTGTCACTGCGAGTGAAACCCTTTAGGATCGCATGAATTTTAAGGTGTTGGTTTGTTTTATTTTGTTTTCTGGCTAAGTTGGAAAAGAGCACACGAGGCAAGCCAAAATATCCACATACATTTCTGTACAGCGAATATGCTTCTTTTCAAATGTATTTCTGTCACCAGAGTAGGGATCATCTGTTCAGTATTACTTTATCTTATTCTGTCCATTTGAATCTTAACCATCTATTTATGCGAGACTCATAAAAATAGACACGGAACTCATATAAATAAATAGCTGAGATTCAATAGACAGGATAAGACAGAGTAATATTAGATAAAGGATCCTAGCTCCCATTCAAGGGGTTTGTCTTCTCAAAGTCTAGTACCTAACCTTTATCCTTAGGCTCAGAACTATTGTAGGGCAGCACTTCAGCCTTCCACAAGTATTGTTTCAATCTTGTAAAACAATAATCAACTTATTCTAGCTCCTCCAATAATTTCTATACTGGTTTTGTGATGCGGTCTTGGTGTAGAATCCAGAGAACCAAACCAATTTACTGGGTATGGCCGTCGGAATAAAGCAAAAGGAGAGTGTCGACAGAATTGTCAGGAAGGTGGTCAGCTGTGAACAGTCCCTTGCAGTTTTTTTTTCCATCTTTCATTGCCATATATCCTAAATTCTGCTTTGATTTCTGTGTCACAGTTCCTGTCAAGTGGATTTGTTATAATGCTTTTCCATTATGATGGTAATGTGGATGCGTGGAAAGATTTTGAATGGAGTGATCGTTGCATACATGTATCTGCAGTCACTCAAACTAAATGGTAAGAATCTGTACATTTTATATGGAGTATTCTTAAGTCCGTTATATGACATCTAATGAATACAATATGATGGATATCCTCCATGATTTAATTAGGTGGTTTGCAAAGCGGTTCTTGCACCCAGATATTGTTTCGGAGTATGAATACATCTTCTTGTGGGATGAGGACCTTGGAGTTGAGCATTTCAATGCTAGAAGGTTCTTCCATATTACTCTTTCTTTTTTGTTCAAACTTAAGGCTCAATTTACAATGAATTCACTTCTCTCAAGTCGCTTAAAGGCGGTACTTGCCTGCATAATTTGCCTCAGTAATCGGTTGTAAAGTGTGAAATGCACAAAGCCACGATAATTCAACCCTGCTGCTGAAAACTATTTCGATGATGATGTAGCAAAGGAGGGCATATCTTCTACTCGAACCTTTTCATTCCATTGAAATGCTGCTAACAGGATAACAAATGCCTCCTAAAATATAAGCTGTAGAGAAATGTGAAAGAACACATAGATTGGCCTGTCATAAACCATATTCCCAATAAATCCGCTTTTTGGGGATGTTGTTATTGATGATTAAAAAAAAAAATTGCAGATATCTTTCAATTATCAAAGAAGAAGGGCTTCATATATCACAGCCAGCACTTGGTCCCAATAGTACAGACGTGCATCACGCTCTTACCAGGAGAAAACCCAGAGATCGAGTCCACAGGTTCTCTTCTGATTTATCTGCATTTGCCATTAAACAAGAATGCATATATATATATATATATATATAATGAAATCGAATTCTGATTAAGTAGGAGGGTGTATCAAAAATTTGGTGGAACAAAGTGTACGGAAGACAGCTTGGGTCCTCCTTGCGCAGGGTTGGTAGAAACTACTCACACTCGCTTTTCATCAAGAAAGTTGATGGGAGCATGATTTGGAAGTTGTTTATTTGTACAGATACGTGGAAATGATGGCTCCTGTTTTCTCAAAAGCATCTTGGCGTTGTGCATGGCATATGATTCAGGTAAGGCCTCTCTCATGTAGCTCCGTCATTACTTACCGGAAGGCAAAATGTATAAGCAAGCAAAAGTGAAAGTGATCATCATAATGAATTCCCATTGCAGAATGACTTGGTGCATGGATGGGGTGTAGATTTTCGTCTCGGTTACTGTGCACAGGTAACTGAAACCCAACGTGATTGTGTTTTTCTTTTCTTTTTTATTAATATAAATTCATTGATAGGGTAAGCCAACCGAAAACGTCGGGGTTGTCGATTCGGAGTACGTAGTTCATAATAGTGTGCCCAGTCTTGGAGGAGGTTTTACATCAGACAAGGTCAGTACATGTTCCTATTTCATATTTCATAAACAGTTTATTCTGCTCAAATCCTCTTTTAGTATCATCCGACAATCACAAGAGAGGAAAATAGTTAACGTCTCCACAAAATACATTTTCCCTTTCGTTCATTAACTGATGCAACTGTTTGATCTGCAGACACAACCATATCAAAATTCTGCCAGAGCAAAAGTAAGTTTTCGTGATAACTACTGATCCCAAAAAACAAAAAGAATGCCAATTTCTTTTGTTCTTCTTCTTGCTTATATCCAAAAAAAAAAAAAAAAGTTAACTTGAAAAGACCCCATGAGCCCAACAACCTTGTTACAGTGTCATGTTGCTGCGATCTAGAGTAAGTACCAGTGCATAAAGGCTACAGGATGTACCTAAAATTGTGATGGGTCCCACAAATCATTACCAGGCCTCAGTGTTCATCTCGGTGCTTCAGCAAATTGCATTTTGCAGGTGAGAAGGTGGTCATCCCTGGAGCTTGGAATTTTCAAAGACAGGTGGAACAATGCAGTCAAAAATGACAAGTGTTGGACCGATCCATATAACTAACTAATAAGAACGGCAGAAGGGAAGTGCTTACTCGGGTGAGACTAGACAGCAACAGATTAGTGTTCTCTTCTGTAATTTAAATAGACTACAGATGCCCTTGAGTTACATTCTTTCTACTGTAATTAGCAATTCAGTTGGAAAATAAAAGATAGGACATACACTCAATGAAAAAGACAAGATATCACAATATCAGTCAATAGAAGGGAATGACCGGGTGAAATTTGTTCCCAGTTCCTTGGGTGAATCTCTTCCATTAAATCATTTATGTTCCATAAACCGAAAAATATTGAAACAGTTTGATCCTTCCAAACTCTGCAAGCCTGATACACCAATCATTGGGCTGAATGATGAAAACAAAATACACTCCAAGGGACATATAGTTGTCACAGAATAAGAAGAGACATTGTAATTGCATAAAACTGCTAACAGAGCCCCTCCTCAAGCAAATGGGTATCCATCTCTCACCACTGATTGCAACGATTAATATCAAACACATCATTAGAATGACCTCTTTCTGCTAATTACTGCAGAAATGATTTCTCCAAGTTCTTCACCGCAATCCTCCTGCACGTGATGCCCTGCCTTCAAAATGAGATTGTCCGACATATGTTCAGAAAGTGGATATGTGTACAAGTTAAGTTCCCATCCTAAACAAAGTCTTTGTACAGTCTGAAGAAACTAGATCAGTATAAAGTAATTCAGCAAGCATAAAGAAAGGATTCCAACAATATCAAGAATAGGGATGTTTATATCAGGAAAACTAAAAATTTCCAGTCAACTTTGTGCAATTGCCTGTGACACATCTTATGGTGAAGCTAACTTTAATAAAGGAAACTGTTACGTCTAGTAACAGATCCTACAATAGCTCACATGCCTCCAACGTGTTGGAAGTAGCTAACTGACTGAAAAATAAAGGAAATAAACATAGAGAAATGGAAGAGAAACCATCCAAAAGGCCTCTCATTTACTTTCTTTTTGTCTAACTGCACTTGAATAGTTTCTGCTCTGCAGGTTTACGTCCTTAGACTCAAAAGCTTGAGTCAGTGAATCATTTCAATTTGGTATTATGTCATTATGTATCACAAATCAAATACTTCAAATTATACATATTGAACGTCATTCCTTTTAGGTGTCGTCATTCCTTTTAGGTGAAGATCCCAATGCCAGTTACAAGCTGCAAAGAAGGAACTCCACTCAAAGAAGGGCATTATTAGTGAGGATAAAATTCTGTGTTCACGATGAGTGTTACCTATTCTAGAGATATGTAATTGATAGGATATTTCAAATCCTGATTATAGGTTTAATTATAGGTATTACATTCCCTAATTAGTTTTGATTAACTCATATATATATATATGTCACTCCTTTGTTCCTTTCCCTACATGGTATCAGAGTCAATCTTTGGCTATTTGAATTTTTAGCCTTTGTTCTACCCAGTAAGTAGAAGTCTTAGTTTCATCCTTCTTCTTAGTTTTACCCAAGGAGCAAACCTTCGAAGTTTTTCTTTTTATCATCCTAGGTGACCATTTGCCCTCGCAACTAGCACCACTAGGAGTGTAGCCAGCCCACCGGCCTCCCCCCAAAGACTAGTCACCAAAAGCCCTGCATGTGAGCCTGACATGCAGTTTGAACCTTATGTCTCCTGTCCCACACGTCAACGCGGGACAAAACGCACAACGTTGTCTCGCCCTCCCATCAACTTCTTCGATTGCAGCACTCTTCCTCTCCACCACCTCTGTGTGCTAGGTTTTGCTCAGTCCTTTTGTATGGTTCCACACGTATTGTTGTTAGTTATGCTCTAGGCGACTCGTCTCTGCTACATTGTGTCTTGGGTGATATTATTGATTTTGTTAATGGAGACTGCTGGTTTCTCAAGCTCTTTCACTCCAAAGATGAAAGTTTGCCAATTCTTTTCTTTTCCTTTACACTGTGGTTTTGTTTGGTTTAGAAGCTTAAGGAATCTCTGTTCAACGAAATCAAATAAGGACTGTGAGAGTTTTTCAAACTTTCAAACTTTCTTGTTGAATTCACTCATGAATATGAGAGCTCCTTGGAGATCAGAGAACTCTCTGATCTCCGATACTTTGTTTCTAGATAAAAGGCAACTTATCTTGCCTGTTGTCTTTATTCAATATATATAGGAACATAATTGTCCCTTAGATAGGGACTACAAGTAGTTTTCTAACCGCTAAAAACAGTAGAATAATTAACCACTAATAATTGCAGAATAACTAATAAAGTAGACCAAGTACTTTGACTTGTTCACTGAGTTGTTGCCCAATCCTTTGGCTTTAACTTCCCATGTGTAAAGAGCTCATACATTTTAGGAGATGTAACATTACTCCCCTCCCCAACAGCACGCTTGTCCACAAGCGTGAAAGAAGGATGATGTTGATGGATATGATCAACATCCTCCCAGGAAGCATCAGCTGGTGACAGTCCTTGCCAATGAACTAACACTTGAGAAATACGACGAAAAAGGCGATGGTCCAAGATAGCCTATGGTAGTATTGGCTGAACAACAAGATCTTCATGAGAATGGTTAGGCTTCAAATACGAAATGTGGAAAACAGGATGGATGTAGGACTCCGGAGGCAGCTGCAAGCGATAAGCAACCTGACCGAAACGAGTTAGTACAGGAAATGGACCATAATATTTTGGAGATAGCTTTTGATTGGATCTTTCCCACAGAGAAAGTTGACGATAAGGCTACAACTTGAGTAACACCAAGTCCCCAACCTAAAATTCCAGATTGTGATGTTTAGCATAATAATTAGTTTTCATATTGGATTGAGCTTGCAGTAGACAATCACGAAGTGTACGTAGCATGTCATCCCGATCTCGAAGAGCAAGATCCAAAGCAGCCAACCTGGAAGAGTTCGGAACATATGAAAGTAGACGTGGAGGAGGACGGCCATACACCACCTCGAAAGGTATGCACTTAAAGGAAGAATGGAAGATCCACAGCAGCCAACTTGGAAGAGTTCGGAACATATGAAAGTAGACGTGGAGGAGGACGGCCATACACCACCTCGAAAGGTGTGCACTTCAAGGAAGAATCGAAACTAGTGTTATAACAATATTTTGCCCAAGAAAGCCAGTCAATCCATTTCTTAGGCTTATCACTAGTGAAGCAACGAAGATACATCTCGACGCGGTTGGCAACCTCCTTCTGAGCATCCGTCTATGGATGATAAGAAGAACTGAAACAGAGTCGAATGCCATATAATGAGAAGAGTTACTTCCAGAAAGCACTAAGGAACGCAACGTCCCGGTCGGAAACAACAGTTTCTGGCAGTCCATGTAGCCTAACAATCTGCTCAGAGAAAAGATGAGCCACAGATACAGCAGTATAGGGATGAGAGATTGCCAAGAAATGAGCATATTTAAAAAAGCGATCAACCACAACAACAATAACAGATTTTCGACGAGAGACCGGTAACCCATCAATGAAATCCATCGAAATATCCGACTAGATTTGAGTAGGAACAGGTAAAGGTTGGAGGACGCATGCCAGATGGAGATGCTCAACTTTGTGTCGTTGGCACACCTGAAAAGTGCGAACAAATGACTGAACAGCAAACGTCAAGCCTTTCCAATAAAAATCAGATGTGACATGCCTTAAAATCTTTTGATAACCTTCATGTCCCATATTATGTAGTGAAAGTATTGTCTCACATAATGGAGAAGAAGATAGCAGGTAAACTCTATTTTTGAAGAAAATTAGACCATCCAAGAACTTCCAAGGACCAATTGCTTCCCTTGCTGAATTTTGCTAATCAACTCTTGTAATTCAGAATTGGTAGCAATTTCCTGACGAATGTGATTAAAAAGAGTCAATAAAGGCATAGAAACAGCAAGTAAAAGCTGATCATTGTCTTCAAACTGAAGAGATAAAGCATCTGCTACAATGTTTTCGCGGCCAGCCTTATACTCCACAGTAAAATCATAACCCAAAAGTTTACTCAACCAACGCTGTTGTGGAATTGTGGAGTTTCGCTGTTCCAATAAATATTTAAGACTGTAATGATCTGTGCGAACCAAAAAATTAGTTCCCCAAAGGTATGGGTGCTAGTGAGACACAACTTTAGACAAAGCAATCAATTCTTTTTCATAGGCTAGAAGACGACGAAGTCGATCAACAAAGATTCGACTAAAATAAGCCACAGGTCGCCCATTCTATGGCAAAACCGCGCCTATACCTCTCCCTAAAGCATCACACTCGATCTCAAACAGCATTGAGAAATCTGGTAAAGCGAGAACTAGTGTTGTAGTCATGGTCGTCTTTAAATGCTCGAAGGCCATAGTTGCATCTGGTGTGTCCAATTGAAAGAGTTTTCCTTAAGCATGGATGTTAAGGGCGCAACAATTTTACCATAATCCTTAACAACCTTTCGGTAGTAACCCGTTAATCCAAGAAAACCCCGTAAGCCCTTAATGGTGGTTGGTTGCGGGCATTGAGTCATCGCTTTGATTTTATTGGGGTCAGCAGAAACTCCTATAGCAGAAATTTGATGGCCTAAATAAGAAACTATAGTCTGAGCAATAAAGCATTTAGAACGCTTTAAGAAAAGCTGGTTCTGGTGCAAGATTGAGAAAACCTCCTACAAGTGAGATAGATGTTCTACTAAACTCCTACTGTAGATCAAAATATCATCAAAGAAGACAAAGACAAATTTTTGAAGATAAGGACGAAAAATGTTGTTCATGAGAGCCTGGAATTTGACGGGTGCATTGGTAAGACCAAATGGCATCACTAAGAACTCGAAATGACCATGATGTATACGGAATGCAGTCCTGGCCACATCATCTGGATGCATGCAAATCTGATGATATCAACATCGGAAGCCAAGCTTAGTGAAGAATTGAGCACCATGTAGTTCCTCTAACAATTCCTCAATGACTGGTATAGGAAATTTGTCCTTGACGATCTTTGTGTTAACTCCTCGAAAGTCTACACATAATCGCTTCTCAACTAATAACACCAGAGAAGAATAAGGTGATTGGCTTGGACGTATTAATCCCTTCACTAACATCTCATCACATTGCTTTTCAATCTCTGTCTTCTGTGCATGCTGATATTGGTAAGGGTGGACAACAATTGGGTCAGTTCCGCTCATTAGAGTAATTTTGTGATCACACCAACCAGAAGGAGCTAACCCCACTAGTTCCTTAAAAAGAGTCTCAAACTCCACTAATATGTTCTGAATTGAGTGAGTGACATGGTCATCTTGTAGCATTATCTGATTAAATGAAGAAGGACCCTGCTGTTGTAGCCCTTGCAATTGGAGGTCGACGCCATCTCTCACAAATTGCATGCATAACCTTTTAAAATCCCACACAATTGGTCCCAACGTGCCAAGCCAACTGATACCTAATGCTGCATCACAAAAACCAAGAGGCAATATATAAAAGTCCAACTGAAAATTGTGGTTTACTAAACGGAAACAAACATTTTTGCAAAGTCCAAGACATTGCAACTTCTCAACATTTTCCACCACAACCTGAAGATGATTTTTCTTATCAATATTCAAATTAAGATCAGTAGCTAAAGAAGAATCTAGAAAACTGTGTGTGCTACGAGTATCAACCAAGATGCACAGAGGCCTTTTATGGATATGGCCCCAAGTTGCATCTTCTGAGGATTTGGAGTTCCTGTGATAGCATGGAGCGAAATCTGCAGATCTGGGTCGGTGTCAAACCGTGATTCATCCTCTGACAAATCTGCAGGGCCATCAATGAAGAATAATTTCGAACAACGATGTCCAGGAAAATAACTTTCATTGCAGTTAAA
This sequence comes from Erythroxylum subrotundum, assembly GCA_027563845.1. Classification (NCBI taxonomy): domain Eukaryota; kingdom Viridiplantae; phylum Streptophyta; class Magnoliopsida; order Malpighiales; family Erythroxylaceae; genus Erythroxylum; species Erythroxylum subrotundum. Next base: position 5,746,201 of record JAOQMQ010000009.1, on the reverse strand, counting down.
ACAGAGATTCTTCGCACGACGATCTGCCATTTCAACTTTGGTTAATCACTTGATATACTAAGGTGGAGTTGGTTGTGAGGACGGATCTTTGTCCGAATTAACCCAGGCAACTCGTGGTTGCGGCTGCTGGATATTTTCTAAACGTCTCGCTACACGATGACGTTCATATAATCGGGCTAAGTTCATGGCAGTGGTGAGATCCTCTGGTCGACGCAATTCCACTTCCACGCCGATCAAATCCTGCAACCCACTGATAAAAATCTCCACTTCTTGATCTGGTTGGAGGAAGGATGCACGAGCAAACAATTGTTCAAATTGACATTGGTAGTCTTCTATCGAACCAATATGTCGAAGTCGAATCAATTACCAATTCCCCCAATTTACTGCGACTGCTTGAAGGTGCAAATCTTCTGAGGCAGTAGTCTTAAAATTCCTCCCAATCCAAGTCTGGACGATCCTTATCCAATTTCAAAAACCAATACTGAGCATCATCTTCCAAATGTGGAGCAACCATGCTCATCTTATCATGATGTCGAACTTGCTGATGTCGAAAGTAGTAATCGCAGTGACTCAACCATGATAAAGGGTTGGTTGACCCATCGTAGCGTGGGAAGTCCAATTTGCAATGGCGATGTGGACCACTGCCTCCGTTGCGTTCCAGACCCCCATCATCCTGGCGATTGGAGTGATCACGATTGACCCTTCCCTCTCCATGTTCTCGATGATTGTGAGTAATGGAAGATACTTCTCGCATCATCTCTTGAAGTTGGGCTTGCAATTCGTGATGATCGCATTCTCGTTCTTCCCTGTACATTTCTTGATCTTGTTGGTATTGGACCAGAAATGCATCCAATTGCTGCTATATTGAATGGTTTGGGTCACCCATAGTAGTCTTTGATGCCAAATTGTTAAGGCCCCTACTGTAGGATCTAGTTATGGGTCTCTGTTCAACGAAATCAAATAAGGACTCTTGAGTGTTTTTCAAACTTTCTTCCCTTCTTGTTGAATTTACTCATGAATATGAGAGCTCATTGGTGATGAGAGAACTCTCTGATCTCCAATACTTTGTTTTGGATAAAAGGCAACTTATCTTGCTTGTTGTCTTTATTCAATATATATAGGAACATAACTGTCCCTTAGATAGGGACTACAGGTAGTTTTCTAACCACTAAAAACAGCAGAATAATTAACCACTAATAACTGCAGAATAACTAATAAAATAGACCAAGTACTTTGACTTAATCACTGAGTTGTTGCCTAATCCTTTTGTTTGAACTTCCCATGTGTAAAGCGCTCATGCACTTTAGGAGATGTAACAATATTCTGTCAGTGTTGAAAGTCAGTTCATGTCTTCTCCAACCGTTCATCATTAGGCTACCCTAGAACATATCTTATGTTATCTAAAGGGATACTGTGTGAAAATCATGGACAATCACATTGAATTATTTCATCTAAGATTGACTAGAAATCTACTACTGGATACTGTATCTTTGTTAGAGAAAATTTGTAGAGGAAAAGCAAGAAGTACAATGTTGTATCCAAATACAGTGGAGAATCTGAATATAGAGCTATGGTGTAAGCATCATGTGAGATAATGTGGATATATCAATTATTTGAATTTGGTTTTAAAGCCTCAATTCCATCAGAGTTGTGGTGAAGTAATCAAGTTGCTATGTATATTGCTTCTAATCTTGTGTTTCATGAACAAATTAAACATATTGAGATTGACTATCACTTTGTTTGTAAAAAATGCAATAAAACTTGATTTCTACAGGATATGCCAAAGTTAGAAAACAACTAAGAGATATTTTTACAAAAGCTACAAACAGTTTCAAGTCAATTATATTTGTAACAAACTGGGGATGATTAAAATCTAAACTCCCACTGAGGGGAGTGTTACAGATTCTAGAGATATGTAACTAATCGGATATTTCAAAGCCTAACTATAGGCTTGATTATAGGGATTACATTCCCTAATTACTCTTGATTTATTTTTCTATATGTACCCCTATTATGTACAAAAAACTAAGAAAGAAATCAAATAACTTTCCTCCTTTCGTTACAATGAGCAATCATGATCCTATGTGCAAAGTTTATGGATATCATGTTATACAATGCAATGCATAATAAAAACAAATTAGATAGTTCTTTTTACGTCAAGTTAGATAGTTACCATTGGAAGCTTGATTAGTTTATGTCTTGAATTTTTACAGAAGGTTTCAACTCCGTCATAGCTCAACCAACGATCTCTTTGACCCCAGCAAAGAGTAGTTTGGACTTTCCAATTTTGATCCAAGAGAACCATCCTCATATCTTCAACATATTTCTATAACGAAACCAAAACAAAATGGTAGCAGAACACTATACAAACATCTGAAGATGAAAACTAGTATGAAAATTTTCACTTGTTTTCTATAGACAACAAGGTGAAATTGCTCCTAAATCCACTTATAGAAACACTTGGAATATAGCTTTAAACAAACAAGATAATTTTCTATACAATTAAATTACATAAAGCTTATGAAGTACACTACTAAATTAGGTGTAGATTATGCATATCGTTTTCGTTAGAAACCTGGAACCTGCACTTGCAATACTCATATGTGTCAAGGATATCTTCCTTTTAAAAGAGATCCATAGATATTTGGATAAAAGGAAAATGATTAAGTACACCTGTTACTCTCTTTTACTCTCTGCCTCTCCATATTTCCTTTCTTTTTAGTTTTTATTTTGTTTGCATACTATCCGATTATAAGAAAATAGAAAGGAAGAAACTAAGCACCTTTAGGTCCTTCTTCATGGCCCTACTAATTGCATTCAATGCAAACCCTGCTGAACCTGATGTGAGATAAGGTCTTCTATACACCATTGCATCATCTTCTTTCATTTTATAAGGACCACAACTTGTCAAGGCTTTGTCACTGGCCCTTAGAGGATCCTATGCGGGTGCAGAAGTGAACCATAAGTTGTGTCAAACGAAAATTGTAAAAGATATGAAAAATAACTACGCATAATAGTTGTGCAAAAAGATGACAGATAACAACAGTAAGTCAGTAACCCCTCTTGCACATAACTTGAAACAAATCTTAACCTGAGAAAAAATTTCACCTAGCAAGAAGTTGATGAAAATAGACAAAGCTGATGGAAGGTTCGCATGTGTAGCTGTTAGCTTTGAGTGAACGAGAGACAAAAACAATGTGTGTTAGTCATTACCATCCTAAAAATTGAAAAATAAGAGAGATTCTTTTATATTTTTTATTGAAGATGTAGGAAGACAAATTCAGCGGACTGTATACACTTCTTATAAAGTAGCAAAGTAAGTCAAAACATAGAAACTATGAGATTTGCTAGTTGGTAAACCTTTATCAATTACGTGGAAGAGTTAGGATGGCATACCCACTCACCAAGATTAAGATCGTTGGGAAGGAGGGAGGTCATCATAAAAAAAGCAAGGTCTCCAAGAGAAAAATGAAAGTGAAAGTTTTTTCTTCTGTTCTTTGAATTTCTAGTCAGATTAGGTGTGTGCTATAACTGCAAAGAGATGTATAAAGTTTAACATTCTAAAACTACATTAACCTGCTGTCTCTAGCATGAAAACACAAGATAAGTATTGACTTGAAGAAATAACAGAAATGGTGAAGGTTGAGAATATAATTACAGGAGGATTCAGGAGTACTAAATCTTTGAGCTTTTCCTGATGATTGTAAGCATATTTAACAACCACAGGTGAAAAGTAGCCCTACAAAGTACATCAATTATTAGAGGATCATCAGTTATATTTCAATGAAAACAGTATTTATGAGGTGCATCAAACACTTGGAAAATTATTTTGTAAAACAAACCTGCACAACAATTGAAACCTTATCCACAGTCATTTCATCAATAAGGGACTTCAAGGCTGATACATAT